>CAUYPK010086036.1:0-23864 GCA_963574355.1 Loris lydekkerianus | reverse complement strand
AATGTGCCTGAGGCCTAGTGCAACTTCCCGAGCCTGACTAGAAGCAGATCCATCGAGCTACTTCCGCGTAGCAACGACTCAGCAAGGCCCGGCCTGAAACTGCCTCTACCTAGATACAGCCAATGTGGTACCATGCCACTGGACCGACCCTGTCACTCACCTCTTCCCCCGCCTTCTTTCCCTGCCCCTTCTCCACTATATAAAAATAAATAAATTTGGAAAAAAATAAAAAAATAAAAAAAAATAAAGTGTATAGGAAGACAAAAAAAAAAAAAAAAATGTACAAATCCTGTTTTTATGATTCTGGCTATTATAAAGAAGATATTTCATGAATATATTTTATATATAGTTATCTATTGATCCTCTCCCCTCAAATGTATGCACACATGATCTATATAGTGTGTGTGTATGTGGACAAAGAGAATATATAGACTACATATACAATATATAGCGTATACGATATATAGATAACATATTATTTCTTAAAGATGATACCTTTCTGAATATACTCTCTTCCTTTTTCTCTCTCTCTTTCCATAGGTAGACAAATAGATAGATGTGTACTCTAGGTTATTCTTTCTTGACCATAACTTCCTTTTTATTTTTTTCTTATTGCCCGTTTAATATATAGAGGTTTTTTATAAAAGAAGAAATAGAGAAAAACAAAGAATAATAATAATAATAAGGAGATAACTCCACTACATAAAGAAAATCATTTTAGAGGCTGAATAATGACATTTTTTTCTTATAAGAAATGTTTTAATACTTTATAGAAAGTGAGGACAATGGTGACATTTCTTAACCTATTATCTGCTAGACACAAGAATTAATATGTATAGCTTGAATATAGTTATCAATAATCAAATGATTTGATGAAATGCTGAGTTGAATCAGTTTAATTATTCTCTTTGTTGAAGAATTTCTTAACAACTGTGTGAACCAGCTTGTATGCCATGTATGGATTGGGCTTCTTCAAGAGGCAAAGAATTTCTCACTTTTATTTAAGCAAATAAACTTTTTTTTTGTTTTTTCTTCAGAGATGAATATTTATGTAGAGATCAAATGAGCTTTAAATTTCATAAATACCTGCTAAAGCCATTTCTTGACATTAATTTTATCTATATGTGCATGTGTACCTGTGTGTGCATGAGTAGATATATGCATTTATTTACAATTCTTAAAACAAATTTATTATATTCCAAGACTGATGCAAACTCTTACCATAAAAAATGGATATAATAAAACTCTGCTTATGAAAGTAGGTAGGGGGAGCATGAAACTTAAGTTCTAAGTAAGTAAAATTGAATGTCAGATGTCTAAGATGAAGAATGATGTTCATTTGCTAAATTGCATGGTTGTGTGGTTCTCATCAAATACAGGCCAGTAATTGATCTTATATAGATACCTGTTAATGCGTATAATTCAAGTTGAACTTCATACTTACAAAAGATTCTTTTTGAGTCAGAACCATCTTCCTTAACATCTTAACTAACTCTAATGAGGACTTATCAATAGTTTTGATAGATTGTCAGATGCTAGCTAGAGCCATGCGGAAAATTGCTATTATTTTGATATTTGGATAGCTCATTAATTGTCTATCGGCTTTAGTAAGGAAATCAGAACAAAAAAGGACACCTTTGTCTACAGCAGCTTATAGATCTGTAATTAGTAACAAAGTAATGCAGGATGTAAAATTGAACAGGGTAAGGTCCCTGCCCTAAATTTGTTTTCCATCTAATGATACGCAACTTAGTAGAAACGGATGTAGGATAAGTAAGCACACTTACTGTTCTCACGGAAAACTCCACATATTTACTGCTGAATCTTGCTCAAGTTAAAATAGGGGAATAGCTCCTGTCTTATTTTCTGTTGCAAGAAGGAGAACTAATCAGTGGTATGAGGAGGGAGCAAATTGGCAGACAGCAAAGAACCACTTATTTTGACACTCAGGCTAAAGGAGACAAGGAGCACATGCAGTCAAAGCATAGCACCTCATTCTATTTTTCCTGTCCATTCCAAGATCTGATGCCAGAAAAACTCATTTTCTTTATTTTCTTTTACTTTGCTTTGTAAAAAACCTTGCCGGGCTTTTTAACTTGATTTCTTTCTCAGTGTATTATTGGAAGATGAGTGAGAAGAATTATAAAGTGTAACTTTACATTATATCTGTTTTAAAAATTATGGTATAGAATAGAAATTTATTTAAGAACAATGAGAGTATTTGTTTTTACTTATAATAGCCAAGTAAAATATTCCTAAAATAGCCCTAAATTTAATGATGGGAACATAGGAGGTTTTACTTTATCAAATAAGCTTAACAAAATTATTAGCATATGATTTTATTCAATTGATAATAAGTATCATGCTTACTAATAAAAAATTACATTTAGAGAATTGGAGGAAAACTTCCCTGGTATCTTCAGAGATTCATATATCCAGGTACAAGATGGTCATCAAATACCAGGAAGATTCATAGCAAATGGGACATGTCTAAGACACATAGTCATCCTCTGGCCAAAGTCAAAATAGAGGAGAAAATTCTATAAGCTGCACAACATAAAATCAGCAACTTATCTACAGAGGAAAATCCATCAGGCTAACAGCAGACTTCTCAGAAGAGACCTTACAAGTCAAAGGGATTGGGATTCTATTTTTAGTCTTCTGAAACAGAACAATTTCAGCCAAGAATTTTATTTCTTACAAAACTAACTTTCATAAATAATGGAGAAGTAAAGATTGATGTTTTAAAAAGTTTGAAAAAAATGATTTTTAAGATTAGTTTAAAAGGAAATGATTCCACTCAAAATATCATCAAAATAACATTTGGAAATATATTTATTAAAAGAGTACAAGACTTGTACACCAAGAATCACAAAACACTGCTGAAGGTCCCTTGCAACTAAGAATGATCCTGCCCAAAATGTCAATAGTTGAGAAACAGAGGTAGAGAGGGTGTTCCAGAAGGTAGAGTTGGAAGTTGGGACCAAATGAGAAGGAGCCAGCCCCACAATCATCTGGGAGAAGGGCAAGTAGGTAAAGGGGACAAAATTTACAAAAGTTCTGAGATGGAGAACTGTCCAGAATCTATAAGGAACAGAAAGATTCTTAATCTGGTTCAGTGCAACAAGTGCTAGAAATAAAAGACCATGTAATGTTAAGGAAGAAGGCAGAGATAAGATCCAAAATATCTGGTATGAGATGAAATAATGAATGAAACTGTTAATATGGTTGAGTAGATTTTTCAACTGATTGAATGAAATTCAAATGTGTGTGTACAGTATTCACAACTTGGAGGACTGCCAGCAGCCTAGTTCATTCTTTGAATTGGTCCTGTTAGAATTTTCATCATTGACTTGGATGAGGACAAAGAAGGCATGCTATCAAATCTGTGTCTGACAAGATCAGGGAGACAACTAATAAGCAGGATGACAGAATGAGGATTGAAAGGTCTTCTGACAGGCTGAACATAAGCGGGTTGAGACTTAGAAGATGAAATTTAATAAAGATAAATGCAGTCTGGGACACTTGCATCACAAAGCATATGGTTCAAAAGAGCAAAGGAGAGGCCAGTCTAAATAATAACATAGTTCAAAATGTTACAAGCATTTTTGCCAACTATGAGATTAATGTGAGCCAGCAAGGTGATTGGTTTACCACTGAACCCAACATGGACCTCAGATGCATTGATCAACATGCTATAGCCACAACCAGGAAGACCTCACTTCATATCTGAAATCTAACTGCATGTCAGACATCTAGAAAAAAGTTAACAAACCTGGGTGTGTTTTAAAGTAAAAAAAAAAAAAAAGAGGATGAAAAGAATATTTCACTTATAGAAGGATTACTATAATTTACACGTTTGAAGGTCACTAGTCTTTATGAGGAAACGGGTTTATTTGAAGCGTTTGAACTTAGATCAGTAGGAAGAAAACACAAGCAGACATTTTGAGGGAATATTGAAAGACAATTTCTTAAATATAAAATGTCCCCAAATTCAGTGGGCTGCTTTCATGATGGTAAGTTTCTCCTTTCTGGAAATTGGAAAGTAGCAGCTGAAGGAATGTGCTTTCAGAATTTCTAGGGAATGCATGCTCGGGTGCTAAAAGATTTGTGTGGTCCCTTTCAATGTTTAAAGTTTTATTTTTCACAAATTTGTTTACAAAGGCTGAACTGCCTCTCTGTTATTTATAGTTTGGTCATTTTACCCATATTCAGGCAAAACACATTTTGTAAAACACATTAAATTCAATCAAACAAATGGATTGTAGCTGGTGTTCAGTAAGTTGATACCTAAACAAATTGTTTCATTTCAACCATGTTATTGTTTGTTGTTTTTCTCAAACCTGCCTTGGTCTGAGCAGACTAAAATGTCTGTTTTTAGGGTCCTTTCCATTAAATGGGGCTAATGCCCCTTATCCATATGCTAGTCCTATTCTAACCACTAGGTATTTAAAAAGCTCAATTTGAAATCACTGCCTTGCATCACAGATTCCAACATCTGAGCTGGAAAGAATGAGTTTGTTTCTTTCACTGGTGGAAAAGACCTTCATAGGTCACTTACAACAGAACCACTCGGGAGCTACAATTCTTTCCAACTTATGGAAATGCCAGGGCCATAGGTGTGACTTAGACATTCAAGCTTGTTCAGCCACCTATTAGGAATTACAGTCACTGGAGTGTCTTTGTAGAAGGTTATAACACTGTAGAGTTGAATTTAGTTTCAAGAGAGTTTGTTCTTGTTTCATTTTGCTTTCATTATTATGCCTGCAAAGACTTTAAGATTTAAAAAAAAGACAACAGTGTGAATTCAATAGCTACCAAATACTGATTCGTAGTAATGTTCTCACATCAAGGAAAGGAAAATAAGGCATGTCAGTAGTAATCCTTCACTGTAGCTCATTTAGATCTGGTTTTGTGTTTTTATTTTACTCACGATTCACTTAAATTTTATTCTTCTGCAGGTAAAAATATTTTTAGACTTGGTTTTCTAGAACTTTTCTATTCTGATGCACTAGAGTGTCCTAACATGTATGTGTTTTCCTTGGATTTTTTTAATAAGGGAATCCTTCACATACATTTTGTTTCTTGGCTGAATCTTAGAACATGCTATTTATTTTTAAGCCAATAAATATTCTGTCATGATAAATGTTTTGGATAAAATGAAGTTTTATACTTGTACTAAGTATGGATACCATTTGGTGAAATTTTCCTCAAAGTGGTAGAAAGGCTGTCAGATCTTATACAGTTTGAAACTACACTATGATGGCCTTAATTAATCGGTTTTTCCTTACTCAGTTTTGAGTCTCTTCTAATTTCTCTTGTAGAAATGACAAAAATAGGGAGTGATACTAAACTTAAGTAAGTATAAATCAAGATTTATCTCATAATTGAATGCATAGTTTCAATATTCATGGCTTTATAAAAAGCCTTGCCTGAACGTTCTCTGTCCTTTCCATTTCCTAACTGCAGTAAAATATTCTGCCTCCACCTGTATTGATGGTACCAATACGATTCAGAATATGGCATCGTTTAGGCTTATTATTAAAGACAAGTAACATGCATCAGAGTAACTACATAAAGTAGAACCATCCCTATAAATAAAAAAGCATTGTTGGAACTAAAAGATCTTTTATAAGAATCAATAGGAAAATTGCTAAATGTTTCTAGGTTTATGATAATTCCACCTTACATTTCAGAATTATTTAAAAGTGATGTTAAATATAGATCTATTAACTGTACTAACTACCTACAGTTACTCTAGATAGAGGAAATGTTTCTAACCACATGTAGCAGAACCTGAAATTTTTGAAAATACAAAATACTTGAGTTTTCCAGTATTACACCTTTTCTTAACAAGGTGTAATAAACTGGTTAGCTTAGAACAATGGCAATGTTTTGTCTCATAGTTCTGGAAGAGAGAGGTCTGAAACCTCTGAAGTGGCTAACGAAGGATCTATCCTTCTAGACTCTGGTAATTCCTTGGCTTGTGGCAACCTGACTTCAGTCTCCATGGAATCTCTTCTTTTCATAGGGTGTCAGTCACAGAATAGAAGACCGCTCTATCCAGCATGACTTATCCTAACCACTTACACCTGTAACAGCTTTCTTTCTAAATGAGCTCACATTCTGAGATACCAAGCATCAGAACTTCAATGTATGGTTTTAGGAGGCATAATTCAACACATAACATTACATTTCCATATGTAAGAATAGGCATTTACTTTCTCAGCCTGTTTGTACCTGGCATAGGCAAGTAGGCTGCAGGCTTTGGGAAGAATTTTTTTTTCTTGAGATAAAAATAGAGAAGCATAAAGAAAATGTTAGCCACTCTTGCTTTTGTTTTCTGTAGTCTGACAATGCAATACTCAAAGCTGCCATAGCTGTCTTTCTACTATGAAGAGATGTATCAAGACAAAGGCTCTAAGAAAAATAAGGAAATTGCTAAAGACTTACATGTAGTTACTAAACTAAATCTGGTATGTCCTATAGTCACTGAATAGTTTTGTTATGTGAGAAAAATATATATGGTATTTCAGATTTCCATTTGAATATTCAAAATATACCTAATAGTATGCTTTTAAAGTAATTTTCTTTTTTTTGGTCACCTTTTCCTGGGATTATCAATCTCTCTGCTATTCTGCCTAGAAACTTAGCTCACTTTGGACACATTCGTTGACCTGCCCAACCTGAACCTTGCATGGAACTTCCATTTTCTGGTTCTGCTTCTCTTTGTTTCTTCACCTCCATCGCAGTCTTAACTCATCATTATAATCTGTGTTTCATTTTTTTGTTTATGTATTTACTTACTTTTTGCATTTGAATTGTAGAACATTGCAGAGCCTAGCAGAAGAGATCCACTAAGAATTCACCATAGCCAACGTCTCAGCAATGTCCTAACTGGCTTCTCTTTGTTTTTTAATTTAATTTTTATTTAAAATCATAACTGCTTGCATTTATGGGGTACAATGTGATGACTTAATGTACAATGTGAAATGCTTAAATCAAATTGATTGATTTCATCTCAATTTTTTTTTTGTGGTAAGACATTTAAAATTTATTCTTAGTTATTTTGAACTATACCCTTGCATTGTGCTTTGATCCCGCAGTCCCATTACTAGATGTCTACCCAGAAGAACAAAATCATTTCCTAACTGGCCTCTTATTTTATGTATCCTTTTAAGTAAATTATAATTAAACCCTTTCCATATGTCCTTCAGTTAAAGTTCAATGAATGAAGCAGAATTAAGTCAAAATTAATTTAATATAGGAAATTAGGCATTTACAAAACTTGAAAGATAGAAGTTAGATGAAAACCACTGGAATTATTTGCTTGTTATAGTTTGAGGACACTTAAAGGACATACCCACTGTGGTTGTAGAGTCATCTTCCGGAGACAGGGGAGCCTTGACTGCTGTCATTATCCTGCCACATGCACAGAGTCAGTGTGTGTAAGTTGGAAAGCCTGCCCAGCACCACAATTGTTGTTAACATCACAGCTCTCCTTTAAGGAGGACAAACAAAACTTCATTGACACTTCCAGATTCTGAAGCTATTACATTTATTTGGGAAAATCTCACCTGTAATACAGAACCATCTAGAAGGTGTCCAGAAAATGCTATTTTTAGTTTTCCTAAACTTACAGCATAGGAAACCTCTTAAGTAAGAGGTGCCCATTAACCACAGGCATCACATTACACACAGGGTGCCTTCTGACAGTCCTGTGGATAATTCAACAACAACAAAAACAACAACAAAAAGGGGCAAACATTTCCCAAGAATCGGAACTTACAGCAGAGAAGATAAGAGGTCTGCACATAATAAAGACAAGTACGCAGTGTGAGACGTAGGAGAAGAGTCAGCATTGAATGTGCATTCACATTTTGGAAAACAGTATCAAGAGCACAGAAAAACTGTGGAAAGGGGTGAAAAATAAAGATGAAAGATAGTAGATGATACTTAAAACAATACTCAGAAATTTGTATGTCATTCAGTAGGAAATAGGGAGCAAATGATGCCTTTACTATTTTATCTGATTTTCACTCTTCTGGATTTTCTTGAACATTCTGTCTTGACCTCTTTTTTCTGGCTTCTTCTACCTTTTCTAAATTTCAAAATGTGAAGTTCTTCAGGGACTAGTCTGAGGCTCTCTCCTCTCTGTACATTATTTTGTTAACTGAGTTCATTTATCAAATTTCTATTTCTAGCTGGGTTGGTTAATTTTATGTGTCAACTTAACTGGGCCATGGGGTGCCCAGATATTCGGCCAAACACTGTTCGGAATGTGTCTGTGAGGGTTTTTATGGATAAAATTAGTATATAGATTGATAAATTCTATAAAACAGATTGCCTTCCCTAAGGTGCAGAGTTCATCTAATCAGCTAAAGTTGCTCTTCTGGGTCATAGGCTTGCTGGCTTTCACACTGAATCTCTCCTTATTCTCAGGTCTTCAGATTCAGACAAGAACTATTCCACACACCATTGAATTTCCTGTGTCTTCAGCTTGCTGATTACAGATATGGGTATTCATCATCCTCCACAATAATGTGAGCCAATTTTTTATAATTATCTGTCTATCTATCTGTCTATGTGTCTGTTATCTATCCATCTATCTATCTAGATTCTGTCTCTGGCTCTCTTTCTGACTCTGTCTTTATCTCTCTCTTGCTTGCTCTCAATACCTCAATTGAATATTGAATCTTGCTCAAATATCTCAAATAGGAGGTATTTGGTTCTGTTTGTCTAGAAAACCCTAGTGCACTAACACTGGTCTCATTTAAAAGCTATATAACTTATAATCACTCTACTCGATGTATTTTAACTCATCAACCAAGTTGCTCAAGTCAGACACCTAGGAGACATTTTCAATTTCTCCAAACCCCACAGCCAAATTACAAGTAAATGTAATGTATTTCCCCCCTGAAACATATGTTAAATATCCCCACGTCTCCTTCACTTCGCACCTCTGCCACCCTCACCCTCCCTGGCTTGCACTGCCACAATCATCTTAATGATATCTACCCTTCCACTTTTGTTATTGTCCAAATCATTCATGTCCCATAAAATATAAATCAAGTATGCCAACTACTTGAAACCTTAAAGTACTCCCATCATATATAATCAGGAATATTGATCTGTCATTTAAGATACTACAGGACCTGACAGCTGCCTTCAATACTCTCTTTCCTCCCTCCTCTTGCTGTTTTGTGAAACATTAGCATACTCTTCTTTTCATGTTCCAGAGACTTCACTCACATTGTTTCTTTTCTCTCTTTTCTAAGATGGAGGAAAGCATCTAAACTTTTGATTCCAATCTAAAAAACATGCTATTGATTTTTGAGAATTTCTTACTATTATCTACTTGTGTGCTTTATTCATTTTCTTTAGACCACTTTTTCAAGTAGTGGGTATGTTATAATACACTTGATTTTTATTTTAAGTCTATCTCTCCAACTTGACTATAAACACTCCCTAAACTAGGGCCTATACAGTCTGTACTCTGAATACCCAGAATCTCATTTATCCTACATCACAGGGTTTTCATAAATATTTGGATCTGAGTAAATAGCTATACTTCATTTATTCTTTCTTTTCTTATGTGCATTTTCTCACGGTATTGCTTTATCTTCCCATCCTTTCTGTTCCTCCTTGCTTCCCTTCTCCATTCTAATAGTACCAACTGAAATTATTAGCTACATAAAAACCAGACAGGGAATTTTAAGCTGCTGACTTCATGGCATTGAATAGACTGAGCTCAGCAGCCCAGTGCCGGGAGCAATCTGCAACTGCCTTTGGAGGAGACCCCTTTCTAATCACCCCATATTATAAACATCATTGGCTATGTTGCCTCCCAAGGTTGCAACAAAACTTAATCTCATTTCTGTTAATAGTAAATGCCTGCTGTTCACTTATAATTAGTCACTGTGGAGTTTTAGAAAGGTCATTTGGTTGAAATTTGAGGCTGTAATTTGTTTTAAAAGGGGGAAAAAAAAAAACCGCAAAAGAAATTATCTTTCCACAATTCATTAGCCCAGGTCACAGTTACCTTAGGCATTCTGAGTATGCATAGTAGACATCCTAGCCCTGCCATGACCAGAATGTGTGCTTGACCCTAAGACAGACACAAATTCAATAAATTGGTGTTAATATGAACCACACATTATCCCATTGTATCTCTCACATACCGAAGTGCTTGATTGCCAAGTATCAAATCCTCCACTTCACTACAAATGTAATTCAGGGGAGGTCAACCATACCATATTTGTAGAGAACTAAAGTATTGGAAGAAATAATTTGCAACATCTGGGAAGCTGATAGAAAATGGCAAGATCTTTATTCTTTACCCTATTTTATTCTTAGTGGTCCTTCAAATTACAGAATAACAATTATTCTTTTCTAATTCTGTCTAGAGAACTATCATTTTGGAAAAGACTACCCAGGCTTGAATATTAGCAAGCACCAAATATAAGAAAACAGAAAAAACCCTAGATTTTTAGACTCAACAAAAAATCCACTTCCTTCCTTACCTGTTAGTACACTCAAATAATAATATTCTCATAAATTTTTGGTAAGAAAATTCTAAAATTGTATATGTATATGATTCATGATTATTTTGAATATTTTAAAAAAATGCAGCCTAAAATTCTACATCAATCGAGTTTTAGAAACACATTCTAGGAAACTGTGAAGCACTATGTGATTGCCATCTGGGTAACATCATTTCCTTCTTGAACATAAGAACAGTAATAAGATTTTTAAAGGCCATGCACATTTGTTTTGTTTTTGTTTTTCTTATTTTGTCAATTTTCAACGGGATGGACTGCAAAGCTATTAATGCATTGTGTACTTACAAATTTTAAGTATGCATGAATCAGTAATATAGAAAAGTTACATTCCTTTTGTAATATTGATCATCCATGTACATGTTACAGTGCATATTTGAAGAATTAAAAAATTAACTTTATGAATAGATCAGAAGAAATTTAATTTAAAAATAAGTTGGAACACACTCCAAAGAAAGAGAACGTGTTGTTAAATATGATTTCTAAATGCTGAAAATGCAAACTAACTCATAGTCATTACAATGATAAGGAAAGAAAAAATGTTAAATGATGTCTAAACTATAAAGAGAAAGGTTAATGTTAAAGTTAATGTCAATGACACCACCTATCTAAAAAGAAATTTCTAAACAAAAACTGTTTTATAAGAACAAGAGTAACAAATGATAAAACCAGGAGTCAGAGGAGCTACAATAAAACATTTACCTCCATTTTGGCTTTTCATACTCATAATACTCATTTTGGGAATATAGTGTCCCCTGGATCTTCTAAAATGCAACATCAGAGAAATTTTTTTTCACTTGTAGAAATCATTAGTGGGTACTCATTTCTATAACTATAAGGTATAGGCTTGAGGACTACCAAGACTTTAATAACTTGGGTTTATGCTGTGAACTCAAGTCAGGGTAGGCAGGAGGGCAGGCTTTGATGCAGAACTGAAGGCTGCCTTATTTCAGGTACATTTACCAAGGACATAAGTGTCAATTACATATATGTGCATTTTAATCTACCTCTCCAATGTCTGAGAGGAGTAAGTATAGAACAGATGGGAAGGTCAAAATGCATGAAGTGTGATGAGTGAATTCAGAAAAGTGGCCATGGCTATATTTGTGCTGTCTCAGTGCTATCCAAAAGATATTCTGTGATTTTACAAATATTCTTTACCTGAATTGTCCAGTATAGTAGATACCAGCCCACACTGGGAGCTTAAAATGTGGCTAGTGTGACCAAAAACCTGACTATTTAATTTTATTTAACTCTAATTAATTTCATGCAAAACTTAAGTAGCCACATTTGACTAGTGGTTATTCTATTGAATGGAGCATGATCAAAATGTCAATATTTTCATCAAGAGAGAAAATGAATTCTAATAAAGGTCACACGTGCTGGATCCTGATGAGATCTACTGCCACGGATTTGTTAATTGAAATATCATTTATTGAGTTTCTGTATTTACCAATTTCTGCACTTCCAACAATTCTGTCCATGTTATCTCTGACTCTAATTCTAAAAAATTATGTTGTAGTGATGACGTAGCTAAGCTGAAAAGAAAAAAACTGTGTATCTGGAACGAGTCATTCATTTTAAATGTACCCTTCTTTGCCCTCACTTTTTCAGACACTACTCCTGTCTTGATTAAGAACTGGTTTTCTCTGGAGTTCACACTTCCTGTAAGGCTTCCAGTGGCATGTAAGCCCAGAATCAGAGTGGAAAACGATAACTGCAGACGACAAGGAAACAAATTGTCTATTATTATCTATGTTTGTCAGTTTTACAACAATAAATATATGATATCCTTCTCTCTACTACCCTCCATGGCAACTTTCATTAATTCTTCTCATAGAATTTCTACCAATGCCTCAATAGCTCTCTCAAGTACACCTTCCTCAACAGAAGTTACTTACTGTATCTGCTTATGGGAATGAAATACAGTAGAACCTCTATAAGTGACCATCCAAAGAACTGTAACCAAATGGTCGTCATACAGAGGCAATCAACATAAGGAATTAGGTCTATGGTACTGGACGTAACTCCATATGGTGCATGTCTGGTCTATTAAGTCAATTTAAGGAAGTAGTCAATGTAGGAAGGTGGTCAAATATGAACGTTCTACTATATTTCACTTCCCTAGCCTCCTAGTTCACTTGCTATTGTGGTTCTCGTCACAGTTGTCTGTTTGGGGATTATTGATGCATATGTGTGTTCTAATGAAGTTTAAAGCATCCAAAACACACAAAAATTCTTTTATCCATCTTAGCTTCTCTTATATCACCCAGTTAGTTTTCCAATGGAAAATCTATCCAATGGATAGATTTTAAAAGGATATCTGGAGATTTTTCATTATCATTATAAGATATTTCTTCCTAAAGTTGAAGTTATTTAGAACTTAGAGAAAGCTGCCTAATACAAAAAATGATGTGATAATTGGAATCTAAAGAATTTGAATAGAAAATAAACTGTTATCACCTATCTCTTAAGCTTAGACATTTTGAAGACTATCTTTTATTTTAAGCTTCTACATTGACCTTAAAAGGTCTGCTATTTTCATTACTATGAACACAAGGCAAAATTGCTTATTTGATAATTATTTACTTGTGGTCTTGAATCATGAATTTGATCAAGATCATTAAAGTCCAGGAAATTTGATTACTGAATACAGATAGCCAAATGTAGACTGTCAACCCAATGACTAATTTGATTGAAATAAATTTAATGCTGACTTATATTTATGTTGAGGAGAGAAAAGATTGTTTAGAGATTTCTGAACTTTCTGCAAACAGATAAGATCATTTACAGACATTTTATCCTTAGATAGATTGAGAGCCCAGAGAACTCAAAGGCTGTGTGTTCCCTAAAGAAAATGCCAAAATATGGGCAGTGCCTATGGCTCAAGGAGTAGGGCATTGGTTCCATACGCCGGGGTTGATGGGTTTAAGCCCAGCCCTGGCCAAAACTACAAAAAATAAGAATGCCAGGCTGGCGTCTGTGGCTCAAAGGAGTAGGGCGCTGGCCCCATATGCCAGAGGTGGCATGTTCAAACCCAGCCCCAGCCAAAAACTGCAGAAAAAAAAAAAAAAAGCCGAAATAAATTATACTTTCAACAGACAATCTAGAAAACACAAGGCTTAAAAGAATCTCAGGATTAGGATATATAGCAATCTAAACTATTAACACGTTCTCTCATGAAAGAAACAAAAATAATATTTATCAAGAGGAAAAAAGAGTCCAATTCAAGTGATTATTATTTCATTGTAACAAAAACTGAGTCCACATCTATCCCATTCTGTTCACAGGAAAGAACAGAGAAGAATACAATGAGGAAGCTGAAATGCCCAAATGGACAACAATAAATTATATGTGTACTTAAAACAGCTACAGCAAAATCATAATGTGAATGTGTATCACAAAATTATTCTTTCCTGAAAGTTAGAGACAAAAGATTAGAGGAAGTCCAAGTAAGATATGGCAATCATCTGCCTACTTCTGGGCGCTTAAAAATTTTAGCTTTTGTTGAGAATCTTTTTGAATATCTAAATTCACTAGTTTCTTGGACCCTCCTGTAGAGAGGACTAAGCAATCATAGTGGGTCCCAGAAATAGAAAATAGAAAATTCTGTTGTGGTGCAGAGGTAAATTCACGGGTGATTAAGAGTGAAGGGAAGGCAGAGAAAGGCCAAAGTGCTCTGTGTTGCTTCCTCATCTGATGTCCTCTCCACAAAGTTTGGAAGGTGATCATCCACTTTTCACAGATGAAGATAAGGGGCTAAGAGCAATATGATTGATAAAACACGGAAGATCACATGAATAGTAAGTGATAGAGCTGCTTGTAAAACCCCAAATGTTTTGAATTTGGAGTTTATTCCTCTCCTTCTTATGATTGAAACTTGTGTTTGACAGCCCCATGGACCATAGGGCTCCAGACTCTTCACTCAGAGATTTGCTAAAATCTATGTTAAATGACAGAAATCCAAAACAAACTTCTTAGAATAGAAGGGTAACCTGGCTTAGTGTTTCTAGAAATGCACTTATAAGACTCATGAAATATCACACAACCTTCCTACCTCCAAAATATTATGTCATATGTTTCCATGAAATTCCAATATTGTAGATTTGTTAGTGGGCAAAAACTTATAGCTGTTCTCCAAGAAACTGTAATATTTCTTATGGGATGGTGCCTTGAACAAATTTCAATAATCTTTCATATTCTTTAGTATTCTTTTTAACTTGAAAGCACCTAAAATTAAATAGAATGCAAAATAAGCACAGATTTTAAAATATATTTATTTTAAGTAACTAAAGTATTATGAGCTCAGTGAAAAAGAATTAAAGAAAAAAAAAAGTGTATGTATCTTTCCCCTTATCACCTCCCACACTCCCATTCTGCCTGAGAAATCACTGTTAAAATTATATTTAGATCCTTCCAAATTTATTCTATTGACAACTACTAATATAGATCTATTTACATCAATATATTGATGCTTTGTTATATATGCCTTGTATGCATTTGTATGTGTTTCTATTAATACACAGATCTATCTGTGTGAGAAAGAGATAATGAGCAATTTTAAGCATGAGAGAGAATGCGTACTCAAGTACAGCATAAGACCCAAAATGCTATTTAGGAAAAATTTTATGAATATACAATTGCAGTTTGTATTTCTGAGATAGATTGACCTCATTCTGAGAAAACACTTGATAAGCCTCGATGGGATCTTTGGTTAAGAAAGTTCTTGTCTGATACACTTAACTTGTAAAGGACAAAACAAGGAGAGAAAGAGAACTAGATTATCTTGCCAGAGAATATCACTGGAAGTCTGAGATTGGTAGGCATGAGTAAAGAAGGATTTTGAGGAAAAAGGAAAGAGCCCAGAGTTGATGGTCAAGTAATGTTTATGCCCAAGAAAGCTTTGTCAAATGGGAGGATTAGGGTGATGGCATATAAATTCAACTAGCTCAGTTGTCCCTGCTGCTGAGTTTTGTTGTAGTCTTTCTATATAATCCCAAAATGTCAGTGACAAAATGGAATAAAGGGGATCAGAGCCCATCGTATGATTAAGAGGTGCACACATATGAGGCAACGAAGGTGATGAACAAATTGCTGGAAGTAGGGCATCAGAACAAGAAGCAATTTAGTGTGAAAGATGAATTGCCATTTAACAAATATTCTTCATCTTTCTCTTCTCCCTTCCCTAATCATTGACTTTGATTTAGCCAAAGAGTGTCTTTCTGAAACTAAAGAGAAAAATACAACTCCCTAAAATAGCAGAGCCAAAGTTGTTCACTATAACTCTATTGATTAAGGAAAAAAGAAAGAAGGTGCAAATTATAAAATATCAGGATTGAAAAGGTAGAAATCATTGGGCAGTGCCTGTGGCTCAAAGGAGTAGGGCGCCGGCCCCATATGCTGGAGGTGGTGGGTTCAAGGCCAGCCCCAGCCAAAAACTGCAAAAAAAAAAAAAAAAAGGTAGAAATCACAACAAATTCTGTAGATTCTAAGAACATAATAAGAGGGTAGTAAGGAAAAAAATTGTGTAGATTCTAAGAACATAATAAGAGGGTAGTAAGAATTAAATAATATAGAACTAGATTTTCCAATTTGGATGGAAAAAAAAACCAAATAGACAAAAAAACATTCTTGCAAAACATAGTGTGCCAAACCTAAGATGAGAAGATGAGAAGAAAAAACACCTGGGAAAAAAATACATGTTTATTAAAAGACTACAGCCCTCCTGTAGTCTTACAGCCAGGGAGTAGCAGGGACTGGATCTACCCATTCACTCTAAAACAACTAGAAAAACGGGTAAAATGATTTGAAACAACCCTCTTTCAGATATTAGTCATGAGTTGGTGTTGGATGGTGATTTTGAGGGAAGGAAACCAAGCAAGATAAGCACAGCCAGAAACCCTGGTTGTTTTTTTTGTTTGTTTTTGTTTGTGTGTTTGTTTGCTTGTTTGAAAGTATATTCAGCGGCCAGATATTCAGGAAGATAATTCTGAGATTCCTAAACAGAAAATTGAATTTTCATGATAGGTGTTGTAATTCTGGTTTAATCTCCAACCCAGTTTCCATAACTGCTACCATAGCAGTTCTTTTGCTTTTTTCTTCCAAAAATAATAAAAAAAAAAAAAAGCCTCTTCATTTATTCTCGGAAATGTGACTCATAAGACCCAGATAAATGTAAATACTTAAATTAGCTTTTAATGCACAAGAATATCTTTGCCATTATTCTCGCCTGAATTTTACCAGGTAAAGAAAATACAAATATTTCTTATAATGTTCCCCATCCTGAACCAGCTCTCCAGTCACTCTAGATAGTTATAAAAGATCATTCAGTTTTCTTTTTCATATTAAACATTTCATTTATTTTTATTATTTTAATGAAAGTCATATACTCACATACCTTGCAGGATGAATGGAGATGGAATAAGTAGCATATGGAATGAGCAGAAATTCAGCAGCACATTGTGAAGTGCTTGGAGCTATTAGTTTTGAGCTATGAGTGCAAATTATTATTATTGCTGGACCACATTCTTCCAAATGTTTTAACTATAATATGTTTATTAATGTCAGGAGATGGCACATTGCCACTAAATGTGCAGCAACTAAACACTTAGGGATATTTATTATAAAAACCAAAGCTTGTTATGGCCTTATCACTGAACTTTGTTTTGAAAATGCACATTTGAAAAATCTTTGCCCAGATTTATAGCCCAGAATTATGTTTTTGATAAATATACAATTGAATTTTATTCTAATGATAATGGAAACAAAGGCCGAGGCCTTTTTGCACCCCAAGATTATGAATTTTTTTCTTCTCACACCAATTTTCTGCCACTGTGTGTGTGTTTGGGGGGGAGCAGGGAGAGGAAGACGGAGAGATCACCAGGGCTATGTACCCAGAGAGAATTTCTGATTTAAGGAGACAGAAATGTCTCAAAGGTTTTAAGTTCAGGCAGGTGAGAATCAGGAGACCACATAAAGTACAGAGAAATCAATGCAGAAGATAATCTTGTCAAGACTTTAGCAGGTCACAACATGGAACATGGTGGGAAAGTTGGATCCTTAGAGAAAGGACCTTTTCACTGTTAAAATTATATAACATTGGCATGAACTAGGGGAGTACAGAAAAGCTAGTGACTATTTATAAAAGACTTCACCCTGGGAGGTGGCATGGGGCTAGATCTAGAGGGATATACTAAGAAGAAGAGAGGCAGAACGAGAAGAGCAGTCAGTGAATTGCAAGGGCTTTTGTAAACCTAAGAAAATAATATTTTTAAAAAACTAGATGTTAACAACCCTTGAATGTCCATTTTAGGTCATCTGGGCTTTATCTTGGGAAACTGATAAAGAATATTTAAATAGGATCAAAATAATCTAATATATATTTTAGAAAGAGAATAGGAAAAGAACAGTGGAAACAAGAGAGATAATTTCCGGGCTTCTAAAAATCTTGTTTTCTTAATGAAGAAGGCATCATGGTAATTGAGGCCCCGGGGAATTCAGTGGAAATAATGCTGTTCAACCAAACAAAAGAAATCCATGATTACAAATGTACTGGGAACAATTTTGTCAACTCATCAAGCAACAAATTCCATATAACACCTGGTGACCTGTATAAATCATTATTGTTCTGGAGCAGAAAGATGCCTGCTATATTGGTGAACTGGATTATGAATCCACTGCTTAGACAATGTCTTAGGCCCTCAAATTTTCTTTCGATTGCCCAGACTTAGCATTCCCTCTTTATTTCCACATTTCTGTGATATGTTATAACCACATTTCTGTGATATGTTATAACCATCAACTATAAATTCAATGAACATCTTTTTTATCTTTATCCGTTAATTTACTCCTTGAGTGTAGAAACACAGAATCCAAATAACTGCACTGTTAAACTAATTGCATGCCATAAATCACTTGAATTGATCACTGTGAATTGATCAGCGCGAATTAATTGCAAAGCTTTAGTGACATTGTCTTAATGTGGTGCTACTCTTCAAAGGTGTTAAAAACATAAATCCATCACAGTGTGAAATTTCTCCCAATATTTGCAATTGCTAAATGAATACATAATTATAAAATAATGCCTCAATGTAGAGGACATATTACTGGTGGATGAAATTTCAGGCAGGGATATTGAATCAGAGGATATGGAAGGACAACTGACTCCATGATCACATCTGTAAATTCTGCTCATGTAGTATTAATCTTTACAAAAGTAAAAACATGAAGAAATTAATTGATACATACTTAATCTCCTTCTGACACATCTTAATGGGTGCCTGTTTTAACAAAATATTTACAAAAGCTACCAGTGTACATTATCAAACAGTCCTATGTCTACGCCTGAATTTATATCATATTGTGACATCTGGAACAAGAACTTAGACATTGATGAAGGTAACAGAGAAAAGCATTCATATTAACACTTCATGAAAATGTGAACTAGAAGAGACCCATCCAGGTAAGTTCTTGCAGTCAGTTGATAGTTTTAGAATTCAGACATTGCAGTGGGCTATGGGAGTTGCTTATGGTGGGAACAGAAGTTACTAAGGGAACAAAAGCCTCTGGAGATACCATAGGCTAATACTGTTTAACATACAACCAGAATATGAGTTTCGGTTTTCTCATAAAAGCAAAGATACGTATGAAATCTTCCTCATAATAGCTTCCAAAGATGTACACACACAAACACAAACACACATATTTAAATTTTTTTTGAGACAGTTTTGCTTTGTTGCCCTCAGCATCATAGCTCACAGTGACCTCAAACTCTTGGGCTAAAACAATCCTCTTGCCTCGGCCTCCCCAGTAGCCAGGACTACAGGTGCCCGCCCCAACATCTGGCTATTTTTAGAGATGGGGTCTCACTTTTGCTCAGGCTGGTCTCAAACTACTGAATTCAGGCAATCCACCTGCCTCACCCTCCCAGTGCTCGGATTACAGGCATGAGACACTGCACCCTGCCCCAAAGATATTTTTAAGAAAACTTTGCTAGACAGAATGTACAATGTCTCACAGATTTAAAGAAAAGTAATGACAGACATAACTAATGGGAGGAAAGCATTAGAACTTATATGATATGGGCAGGAATCTGTTTGTTTATTTATTTATTTTTCTATGCAAACATTTTGGAGATAGTGTCTTGCTGGGTTGCCCAGGCTGGTCTGGATCTCTTTGGCTCACGAGATTCTTTAGCCTCAGCCTCCCAATTAGGGATTATAGTCTGAACCTCAAACAGAGACCAAAATAGGAAGTCTCCTTGCTCAGCAATAGGAAATGAGAAATGGGGCATGATGTGATATTAGAACATGCAAGTGGAGAACAAAAATAAAAACCATAAAAAGAGATGAAAGACATTTTGGCCAGTGACATAGTAATATAATCTGCAACCTCTTACCTTTGACTCAGGGTTTTAAGTATTCTAACAGAGGGTAAGTTCCAAGTTTTACTAATTTTACACAATAGTTATAGCTTAATATATTCATGATTTGTTTAATATTTATGTTATGCCTACACATGCAAAATTTGTTGCATTTTTCTATGTCATGTTCTCATTTATTTGTTGTGTTTTCCCCAACTAGTATGTAAACCCTTTAAGTATTATGTCGGTTTATCATCTTTGAATTCTTAATGCCCAAAAGAATGTTTAGCAATAATAAGCACTCAATGAATATTTATGACTAACTACATCCATATATGGATTAAATTTGGGACAAAATACAGCTGTGAATTCTATTTTTATTTTGAGCATCAAATATAGAGTACTTAGTTACAATGTACTTTAAAAATGTTCTATGCATACTCATAACAGCCCATTCCTGAGATAAATAAATTGAGATTGAAAGGTTAAGCTTCATGTCTAAAACACATAAAGTACATCAAACAGGTCCAACCTATATGCATATGATGTGAAGTTAATTCTCCTCTAGTTTATCTACTTTTTAAATGTTAAATGAATTTTTCAACTCAGCAGACCATTTTTTATTTGGGGACATAGAGTTTCTTGATCTGGGGTTGACAAACCGAATGAATACTTTTTATCTTTGCATCTCAGTTGGATGGACCAAATAAAGAAGCTCATGTTGAAATGATGCCTGGCTGGGGGCAGTAATTCTATGCCCAGATTCTTTAGACATTGATCTGCTTAGAATTGTTTTATTACTGTAATAAACACTCATTGGTAAAAAGGACTCTGTAATTTTCACTGAGACTCTGGAATGGGACTTTAAAACCTGTTTGTATTCATATCAGAATTAACAGTTCTAGCCTGAGAAGTGGGCTTTTCCCATTCAGCCAAACTTTTCTTATTATTATTTGGGACTGTTTGTGTATCTCTTAGTTTCTCCCCGATGAAGTGTCACATGGATTTTCTCTGAATACTGGGAAGAGGTCCTATATTATCCCTCCACTGCAGTGCCCCACCATAGGATACCATAGCTTATATTCAATAGATACGTAGTAAAGACTGAGATTTTAAAGCTATGCGTTATATCATTTCTTTATCTTTCTAGCCTTGGACTGATTCACAATCAGTTTGCCAACAATTATTAGTAGGAACCTTACTGACTCACCCTGGGATAGATTGGTGAGATCACAAGAGTTGCCAGTTGTGAAAAGTATACAGTTACAGGATTTCACTTCCCGGATCCAAGCATTGCTGCCTAATATTTGTATTTCTCTGTTTCAGTGTTCTCTGTTGTTACTTTCCTCTCATGTAGTTACAAGATTTTCTGTAAATTGACAGAAGTTATTTTATGCCAAGAAAAGATGAAGTCAGAATAATTAGATGGACATATTCAACAATAAATATGTACAATAATATCACCATAATCATGATATTATCTAATGTTAGTGCCAATATATTCAACCATTTGTACTTTTATTTTTAATCTGTTCTGAATTACCACATTGAGTGATACCCTACCATTTCATCTTTTCTGCTTTAGAAAGTCCCAGAAGTTACATATTAGCAAATTTGAATATTTCTCTTTGCAGGAATATTTTTCTCCAGCTATACCAATCCTCTCAAAAATAATAACCATTAAAAAAGATTTCTACATAGGCATCCACTCAAGATAAAATTACAGACCTGAAAAGACAGGATTTTCTTTAAACAAATACCTACTTTGTCAAGGCTTCAAAACCACAGTGACTCATGGACAATTGGATAATCAGTCCCTACTAACTTCAAGTGACTGTGTCCTGATACTGCACACATAGAGAAATCTGTAGCAGCTGCCGCCTTGCAGAGAGCCTGAGCCTTCCAAATTCTCTCAGAAAAGACTGAATCTAGATCTATAGCTAGGGTTATGACAAAATATCATTGCCCAAATTGTCTATGATGTGCATGTCAAGTCATTATGAACAAGAAATAAATAAAGAGAGACTGAAGTCTAAGGGACATATATTTTTCTTCCATAAATTGATGTGTTTAATAGCAAGCTAAAAGGGGTTCTTTGTCATTGGTTTGGCCAAGACCCCAAAGGACAAAAATAAAATATTTGTGCCAAATACCACCCATCCCTAAGAGAGATGCTGTTCTACCTGTGGAGAGCTAATCAAGAATAGAGACAAAATCTGGTTCTGACACCCTGGGCACAGCTTTGGCCAGGGAGTTCCAAAGGACAGAAGGAGCTGCCTGTTGCCTTTGGGCAGGGGTAGAGGGTCTTCTTCTGCATCACTATCCATGTGAGGAGGGTTTCAAGCACTACTTGGAGGGTTTGGTATGGATCAATCAAAGTTTGTTAGATACTATGGACAGCCTGACTTCAGTCTGCAAATTATAAAGAAAGGAGACTGTTCAGTTGTCTTGGGTTAGCCAACCAGAGAGAAGGAGCCACATTGCACTGCTACTAAGTTAAGCAATGGGGAAGGATGTGTCCTAGGGACCAGTGTTGAACTATATTGGACCATGCCTGGTACCATCTTCACAGACCATTTATTCAAGGGGGAATTCTGCAGTAACAATGGAGCTCCAATCCAGAAAGTTAGAATGGATAGATTGCCAGATGCTTAGACACTGAGCATTGAAGATTTTTTTTTTTTTTAATTTTGATTGCTACTAGATGTTTGTACGTATTTATGGGATACATGTGATATTTTGTTATATGCACAGAATATGTACAAGTCACCTTGAATGTCATTTCTATGTGTTAGTGATATTTCACATCTTCTATTAGGAAATATATATTGTTGCTAAAAATAGTCACCCTATTCTACTATTAAACATTTTACTTATTCTTTCCACCTAGCTGTATGTTTTCATCCATTACTCAAACTCTCTCCAATCCCCCCACTCTTCCCAGACTTTGATATCTATCATTCTATTCTCTACCTCCATAAGATCAATTTGTTTAGCTCTTACATATAAGTGACTGATATATATAACTGATGATATATATCTTTCTGTGCCTAGCTTATTTCACTTAATATAATCACCTCCAGTTCCATCCTTGTTGCTGAAAATGACATGATTTCATTGTTTTTATGAAAAAATACTATTTCATTCTTTACATATACCCTATTTTATTTATCAATTCATCCATTGATGGACACTTAGGTTATTTCTGTATGTTTACTTTTGTAAATGAAGCTGCAATAAACATAAGGTTGCAGGTATCCTTTTGATATACTAATTTTCATTCCTTTGGACAAATACCCAGTAGTGGGATTGATGGATCATATGGCAGTGCTGTTTATAGATTTTTGAAGAAGTCTCCATACCATTTTTCATAATGGGTATACTAGTTTACATTATCACCAACAGTGTAGAAGTGTACTCTTTTCTCCAGAACTTTGCCAGAATCTGTGATTTTTTTCTTGTCTTTTAAATAATATCCATTCTAACTGGAATAAGATGATATCTCATTTTGGTTTTGATTTTCATTTAACTGATAGTTACTGGTACTGAGCATTTTTTCATGTCCTTGTTGGCTCTTGGAGGAATGTCTAATATCCTTTAACCACTTTTTAATGGGATTATTATTATTATTTTTTAATGTAGAGTTGTTTGATTTCCTAGTATATCCTGGATGTTAGTCCCTTGTAATGTAAAAAGTTTGCAAATGTTTTCTCTCATTCAACTGGTTGTTTTTGAACTCTCTTGTACCCTTTCCTGTGAAGAAGGTTTTTATTTTTATTTATTTATTTTTTTTTTTTTCAACCTTTTTTTTTTTTTATTATTAGTATTAGTATTTTATTATTATTATAGATAAAAATATGCACCATAGATGTGGCCCAACCCATCACCCTCCCTCCACCCAAACCTCCCCCCTACCTTCCCCTTCCTTGGTCCTCTCCTCATAG
>CAUYPK010086031.1:0-10114 GCA_963574355.1 Loris lydekkerianus | reverse complement strand
CAAAATATTGAGAAGATGTATAAAAAAAAAAAAAAAAAAAAAAAAAAAATTGAACTGAATTGCATTTCTTCATTTTAATCTCAATATGTCATGAGTAAACATTGTATGAACCTGCTGTAGGCTTGGTAGTGTTACATTAGTCTGCAGCCTGTGTCCAAGATGCACTGATTAAATATGTGCTTAGCACATCATCTCATCTAGCTTTGACTGCACGTTGCTTATTTTTCATAGCTTCTTACTCATTTGCCTTGTGTATCTGCAAGCATTACTTCTGTGATATTTATTGTCATCTTTTTGGATTAGTGGTTTGCTTGTCGGGCTCTTTCATTTAGACTGCAAACTGCTTGAGGGCAGAGCTTACCTTACTCATTACCCACAGTGTCTTTGTACAGTTGCCTTCAATAAATGTATATTTAAGGTAGGTGTGTGGTTTGTGCTTGTAATCCCAGATACTTAAAAGGGTGAGGTGGGAGAATTGCTTGAGCCCAGGAGTTTGAGGATATGATCATCTATGATTGTATCATTGTACTCCAGGTTGGGTGACAGAGTGAGACTCTGTCTCTATTTAAAAAAAAAAAAAACACCTCACTAATGTATATTTATTGCATTAATTTAGTGAATAATAGCTACATTTTAGAACTTCATTATTCTTTTGATGTATGATAAATACTATTTAATTTTTAGGAAACTATCCTTACATGTGCCTCTGGCATCTAGTGCATATCTCAGAGTCAAAAGAAAGGATGCTGTGGCTTTCGTAGAATTTTAGCTTGGTTAATTATGTGTGTCTCTTAATATTTCTGACCCATTATAAAAGCAATATATGCAAATGCAACACAAAGCAAAATTCAACAGAGGAAGTGAAAGTAACTCGTAATTCTATAAAATTCTGCTACCTGTACCTAAATAATAATTTATATATATAAATATGGGGAAAAAATTGGATTAAATTTCAATATGAGTTGTGGAAGGAGGATGTATCTTCAAACCATAACAGAGTGAACACTTTTACATTCACCTAGATTTACTAATTGTTAGAGATTTCTCATATTTGCTTTATTTTTCTCTATAAATATATGCATTTTTTCGGACAGTTTTGTATAGATATGGTACTTTACCTCTGAATATTTCAGAATGTATTTTTTAAGAACAACATTTTTCTATGTAACCACAATACCATTATCTCTCCCAAAAAACTTAACATTGATATAATACTATATAATGTATCAGTATGTAATGTATATGTAGTCCGTGTTCAAATTTTTCCTTAGTTCCAAAATTTCCTTTCTCTTTTTTTTTTTCTTTCGAGACAGAGTCTTACTCTGTTGTCCTGGGGAGAGTGCCGTGGAGGCATAGCTCATAGCAACCTCAAACTCCTGGGCTCAAGCCATTCTCTTGCCTCAGCCTCCCGAGTAGCTGTGATTATAGGCACCACCATGACACCCAGCTAGTTTTTCTATTTTTAGTAGAGACCAGGTCTCACTCTTACTCAGACTGGTCTCAAACTCCTGAGCTCAAGTGATCCACCCGCCTCAGCCTCCCAGAGTGCTAGGATTACAGATGTGAGCCAACGTGCCCAGCTATACTGGGTTTTACACTTGGGATTTCCTGTTGACATAATACTACTGTGAACTGCTTTATAGTGTTCTGCATTTTAAGGACTTCCATGTTGAATACTATGCTTTTGTGACCCAGTGGTTGTGTCAGTGGTGAGTTTAAATTAAGTTAGTGAATGGTTATTTTAGCATGCACTATCAGGCTTAATGCTGTAGTCATCTCAGCATTATTCATATTTGTTATATGATGCTCAAATAGAAATGTCACTTATGGCTATTAGGAATTTATTATACTACATGTGGTAATACAAAGTTCTGCCTTCATAGTCTTTTTTCAATTAACAAGTCTAGTTGAACTTTTTTAATGTATAGAATAATTTAAAAGGTATAAAAAAACTTTGTAAAAGAAATAGGTGACATTACACGAAGTATCTTTCCATTAAAATCTATAGTTTTGGGGGTGGCTTGTGGCTCAGTGCATAGGGCACTGCCATATATATTCCAGGCTGGCAGGTTCTAACCCGGCTCGGGCCAGCTAAACAACAATGACAACTGCAACAAAAAATTAGCTGGGTGTTGTGGCGGGTGCCTGTAGTCCCAGCTATTTGGGAGGCTGAGGCAAGAGAATCGCTTAAGCCCGGAGTTGGAGGTTGCCTTGAGCTGTGACACTACAGCACTCTACAAAGGGCAACGTAGTAAGACTGTCTCTAAAAAAAAAAAGTCTACAGTTTTGGGGCTGGGTGAGGTAGCTCACACTTGTAATTGCAGCACTTTGGGAGGCTGAAGTGGGATGAATCACTTCAGGCCAGGAATTCAAGACCAACTTGGGCAACATATTAAGATCCTTTCTCTACAAAAAAAATAAAAAATAAAATTAGCCTAATGTGATAACATATACCTATAGTCCTAGCTACTTGGGAGCCTGAAGTAGGATTGCTTTAGCCTGGGAGTTTGAGGTTGTAGGGAGCTATGTATTCTAGCCTAGGCAGTAGGGTGAGACTCCGTCTAAAACCAAACAAACAATCCTCCTCCCTCCCCCGTTTGTAAATAAAAGAGGGGAAAAAGCAATGGAGCAAAAGAGATAATTACGCATTTTTATGCCGTTATTTCAATAACCAGAATTGAAATTTTTATGTACAACTCCACCCTCAACATCAATTTCAAAGCTGTATTACTATTAAATAGCAAGAAAAGAACAAGTAGAGTAAGCCTAGATTTAGATAAAATAAAATCATAACACTTATCATTTGAAAGGCAACATTGGTACCCATTTTGATTTTCAAAATGTACATAGCAAGGAGAGTGGTCTTATTTAAAAGTGCAAATCAGATCATGTCATTCTCTGTTGGGTGGCTGTGCCTGGACCTCTCTGAACTGCTCTCCTGGCACTTTCCATTTGGTCATTCATACTTGAGCCACTTTGGCCTTCAGTCTGTTTCTCAACACTTTATTCTTGTGTACACTTTAGGACCTTTGTACTTGCTAGTCTCTGGGCTTGGGAAATTGTGCAGTGACTTCTTGGTATTTGATTCTTAGTCCAACAATATCTTTTTAGTGAAGCTTTCTCTTACTACCAATCTAATTCTACACCATAATTAAGGTTTTTGTTTCTTCATATTCCTGTTAGTATCCCAGATTGCCTTGATTCGTTGGTTGGTTGGTTATTGTTAGCCTTCCCCTTCTGGAATATAAGTGCATGGACTTTATTTTCACTATATCCTCTGTATCTGGCATATAATAGGTACTTAATAAACATTGGCTAAATGAAAAATAAAGATAGCATTACCAAATCTTACGCCAGTTAGTTCTCCTTGTATTTCACCTTGCATTTTTATCAGTTTTTGTTACAGAATATGCATATTTTGGGTTTTTTTTCCTCCTGCTTAGCAAGTTAACTGTTAAGAACTCTTTTAAGAACTCTCTTTCTTGCCCTCTTTGGAGCAGTTCTACATAAATCTGTGAAAGAATCTGCTGACATTAGAAATAAGCCTTTCTGGGCGGCGCCTGTGGCTCAGTGAGTAGGGCACCAGCCCCATATACCGAGGGTGGTGGGTTCAAAACTGGCTCCGGCCAAACTGCAACAACAAAAAAATAACCGGGTGTTGTAGTGGGTGCCTGGGAGTCTGAGGCAAGAGAATCGCCTAAGCCCAGGAACTAGAGGTTGCTGTGAGCTGTGTGACGCCACAGCACTCCACCGAGAGTGATAAAATGAGACCATCTCTACAAAAAAAAAAAAAGAAATATACCTTTGTTTTTTCAAGCAATGACTATAAGCTGGCTTCTCATAATTGCCTAAGGAAGAAACTGAACCATTAGAAACAGTTTAAATATTTTAGATTTTTAAAGATATTATTCCTTTTAGAGTTTGAGTATATTGCTTTTTAGAAAAAATGTTTCTATCTCTAGGACTGAAAAAAAAGAAAAAAGGATTTTTACTTTCATTTAAAATGGTAGTGATTTTTTTTTTTTTTTTTTTTTTACTATTTTTGGCCAGGGCTGTGTTTGAAGCCGCCACCTCCATCCAGTATGTGGGGCCGGAGCCCTACTCCTTTGAGCCACATGTGCCACCCTAAATATATGAATTTTTTAATGCTTAGGATTCTAGAATTTTAGTGGAGGAAGAGATCTCAAGTCATCTAGTCCATTTTCATTTTACGGATAGAAAATTGTGGCTCACACTTGTAATCCTAGCACTCTGCAGGCACAGGGCAGGTGGATTGCTTGAGCTCACAAGTTCAAGACCAGCAGCGAGACCATATCTTTGAAAAATAGCCAGGCATTGTGGCAGGTGCCTATAGTCCCTGCTACTCGGGAGCCAGAGGCAAGAGAATCACTTGAACCTAAGAGTTTGAGGTTGTTGTGAACTATGGTGCCACAGCAGTCTATCCAGGGCAGCAAAGTGAGACTCTGTCTCAAAAAAAGAAAATAAAATAAAATTGAACTTCTAATAGATTAAATGATTTATCTGTAACAAATGATTTATATAGCTGCATGATAAATATATGTTATTGAGTTGGGGCTAAACCCAAGTTCCCCACCTTTGAGTTTGATTTCTTTTTATTATGCCAGTTTAGAGTAAAGAGTTTTTCTTCAGGTTTTGTGAACTTTGGCCACTTCATCTTTTGAAAGATCTTGTAAGTTGTTTTATTTCTCAGAATATCATTTTATCCTCTTTAATGAAAATTCTCATAATTGTTAAGTGAAAGTAGCCTTTCATATTCTTAGATGTGAGCACTTTCTTTTTGGCTGGTTGGTTTGAATTTCTGCTGTCTACATTAATTGTATTGGCGTTTCTAAAGTTTTTTTTTTTTCTGAGACAGAGCCTCAAGCTGTCGCCTTGGGTAGAGTGTGGTGGCATCACAGCTCACAGCAACCTCCAACTCCTGGGCTTAAGTGATTCTCTAGCCTCAGCCTTCCAAGTAGCTGGGACTACAGGCACCTGCCATAATACCTGGCTATTTTTTAGTTGTAGTTGTCATTGTTGTTTGGCGGGCTGGATTCGAACCACCAACTCTGGTGTATGTGGCTGGCACCTTAGCCACTTGAGCTATAGGCGCTGAGCCGTATTGGCATTTCTAATTGGCCACGGCGAGTATTATATGGTGATGCCAAGAGCAATAGAATAGGAGTCAAGGTCTGAGTTTCAGTGCCATGCCTCATGTATTACTGCTTATCTCCACTTGTGCTTCCTCATCTCTAACACTGAGGAGTTAAAATGGATTGGTGTTTAAAAACTGCAGGTGTAAAACCCTTTTATCTCATGAAATGAAACTGGAATACAAATTAATGACTGTGAAACTGCACTAGTTGAAACAAGGATGGGGGCCTAGTTTCTCCATTTTTGTTTTCTTGTTTGTTTGTTTTTGGTTGTACTATCTCTTCCCCATACTCTAAGCCTAAGGCATCTTATGTGGTCCCTAGAACTCTGTTGAAAACCAGTAAAGATACTCACATTCTAGCATTTATACTGTTCTGTATAAAAGTAAGTCAATCATGGATATTTTTCTTTCCTTTTTTGGGGGGTTGGGTGATGCATTTGGTATTTACTGGAGTAAAACCCTGTTGCACTATGTACTGTAGGAGAGGTTGGCACAGAAGACTCAGTAGAGAACATTTACTCTGGTTTGCAGCAGCAGTTTGGTTTTGAGGGAGGCTTTGCCTCAGTGAAAGGTTCTTTGAGTAATTCTCAAGGGATATCTGGATCTGTCTTTGAAAGGAGGAGTATTCCATTGTCAAGGCTTCCCAGCCAGCTCAGGGAAAAGAGAGAACTTGTTTTCAGAACCCTTGTCAGAGTCTGGTGTTGTGCCTGAGAGATGAACTGCCTTTTGTCCTTCGATCTCCTAAAGTTCAGAGACCAGCATAAATGAAATGGTAAAGGTCAAGTAATAGTGGTTTGAACCACTGGAGTGACTTTGTGTGGTACAAGGGAGTGGGGAGGCTGATAATTTCAGGGTTGCTAAAGGATACATATATTTCAAACAAAAAGATTATAAACATTTCTGTTAAGTATGATTTTAAAGCACCAGGGTTCTGGGAAAAAGAGAAGATTGTTCATACTGTCAGCTCCCTTGGGATGGTGTTTGAAAAAAAAACAAAACCCAAAACTTCTTTGAGTCAGCTAGTAGTATTAAAACTGTGCACTTAATCTCTTCTCAATCCTTCAGATCAGACTTTTGGGGAGTTAGTCAAAGAATTTGTTTAGTCTAAGAAAAGTTGGTTCTTCTAGCTTAACTAAATTTGGAAGAAAAATGGAAGCTGATGTTTGATATAGTGCTAACTGTATTGCAGACAGGCATCATACTCCTCTTACTAGTTCTTTTGCAGCATAAATAAGCCTCTAACTTCTGTACTAATGAGAAAATGGCCTGAGAGAGCTAAATGGTACAAAGTAACATTTTTGGTTATTTGAGAGATTTGTATTACACACAGGACAGGTTAAGAACTTTGAACTTAAACTAAATGAGTCAGTTCTCAAATGTTCAAAAAGCTCGCTCAAAGTTCTGGAAGAACTTCAAATTTAAAAATATGTTTATTTTCTTCCAAATGATGCTGGCTTTTGATTCAGTGATACCAAATGGATTTTGAAATGTCTAATACTTCTTAAAAAGTATCAGCTGATGTTTTGTTTTAGTCTGTTCTTTAGAAATACAGATGACTATGCCAGCTTTTTGTTGGAAAGCTATCTGTTCTAACAATTCTACTTTTAAAATTTCAACTTTTTTTGGGTCTTCATTTCCATCACCACCATCCTAGCCTAAATTATCCTCATATGTCGGATACTGAAATAGCTACTGCCTGGTCTACTTGCTTTCACTTCATCCCTTTATAATCCAGGGCTTTTGCTCTTCTGTAATCTACACAACCTCCAGAGGATTTTTTTTCAAAACATAATTTGATCATGACATGTTGCAGCTTGATGCTTGTCAATGGTTTCCCATGGCATTTACAAAAAAATCCAAAACTTGCTCCGCCACCTTTCAGTTCTTTGAATTCCTTAAGCTCTTTCCAGTTTTAGGGTATCCCATTTTGAACTTTCCTTCTTTCACTTTTTTTTTCCTGGCTGTAGTTCTCAAGAACTGACAATTTCAGAGGAGCCTTCTCTCTCTCTTTCTCTCTCTCTCTCTTTTTTTGAGACAGAGTCTTACTATGTCGCCCTTAGTACAGTGCTGTGGTGTTACAGCTCACAGCCAAACTCTTGAGCTTAAGCAATTCTCTTGCCTCAGCCTCCCTAGTAGCTGTAGGCGCCCACCCCAACGCCCGGCCATTTTTTGGTTGCAGTTGTCATTGCTGTCCAGCAGGCCCTGGCTGGGCACAAACCTGCCAGCTTCAATGTATGTGGTCGGCGCTACTCACTGAACTATGGGCACTGTGCCAGAGGACACTTATCTTAACCTCTAGTTTGGATTTTCCAGTTGTGCCTGAACTTTACTTATCACTTACATGTTTATAATTATATGATCATTTGATACATCTCTCCTGATGAGGCCTTAGGGGCAGAGAATTGGTATCGTTGAATAAATGCAGGAAAAAAACACATAAAAGGAGATTGTTTTAACTTGCTGTAAGGTAGTAGTTCTCAATACCAAGCAGTTGAATTGGGTCAGGATAGTAATTTTTACTGTTAGAATGGAAATGTCAAGATCTCTTTTTCTTTTTTTGCAGTTTTTTTGGCTGGGGCTGGGTTTGAACCCGCCATCTCCAGTATATGGGGCGGGCGCCCCACTCCTTTGAGCCACAGATGCTGCCCAAGATCTCTTTTTCATGTTATGGAGTGTTTGGAAACCTACAGAGTAAAAAGCTTTTTTTTTTTTTTTTTTTCTCCAGAAGAAAAAAATAGTGTTAAGTGTGGCTTTTGAAATCTAATGCCATATTCCTGATCTTTTGTATATGCCCCTTTTTTCTACTGCCTTGCCCAGAAAGCTTTTAGTATCTTTTTGTGATTATGTACCTTGGTGTGGATCTTTTCTCACACCCTTGTGCTATTAGGTCTAGATATTCACGTCGTGCGGATCTAGGTAATGAGTTTACTTTTTTTCTGGGTAGTGGGTACCCTGTGTGTTCTGATGCTGCCAATATTTAACTTTGCTGGGGATATTTCATAATACAAACAAAAACTTTAAAATTTTATATATTATACAGCCTGTACTTTTACTGTTTGTTGTGCCCTGTTTCTTTCACATTACACTCTTCCTCAGATGTCTGGTGATCCTTGCTTGAGGGCTGGTGCTTGAGAGTCAGGCTACTAGTAGGGAATTCAGTGCCTTGTGGTTTTGTGGCTTCATCTGTCTCTCGCAGAAGCGAGGAAGTGGTTGTTCCTTAGATGTGTGGTACTGGAGTAGGGGTGTCTATCTACTAGTGCAGACTTCTAACAGTCCCCGTGTTCTTAGCCTCATACCTCATCCTTTTCTGCCATGGTATGTAGTTTAAGTTCTGAGCCTGTCTGGAGTTTAGGGGATGAATTTGCTTGCTTCTTTTTAGTATCTCCCCCTACAACACTCAGTTCTCATCTTCCTTAGCTTTGCTAACTTGTCTCCTTTGATTTTCCATCTGTTTCTCTGTCATTGATGACTTCCAAGTTACATCCCCATCCTGGATAGTCCTCTGCGAACATCACACTTGTATATTTAATCACCTACTCAGTGTCTTCTATGTATATTGATTTCTAATGGCATCTCAGATTTAACATGGATACATTCACTCGTGTGATTTTTTTTTTTTTTCCCATGCCAAACTTGTTCCACAATTGCCTTGCTTACATAAATTAATGGGAACTCATTAATTTTAAGTTGCTTAGATTGGAACTGGATTCTTCAACTTTGGAGTCAGCTCTTTTGCTCTTGTGGCATAAGTAATCATAAATAAATCCTGTTGGCTCTAACTTCAGAATGTATGTGTATTCCATTTTACCATTCTTTTGCTACCAACCTGGTTTAAGCCACCATCTCTCCTAGATTTATTGTAGCGGTTTCTTATGACTGGTCTCCTTGCTTTGATTCTTGCTACCTTCCTCAACACTGAAGAGATTTTTAAAAAATGTCAGTCAGATCATGTCACTCTTATGCTCAAAGCCCTCTAGTCTTACCCCATTCTTCCTCCTCCCTCACTTGGAGTAAAGGTCAGAATCTTTTGAATGCCTCCCACTCTCACTTCCAGCCCTTTTCATTTAATTAACTCTGTCTGCTTCAGTCCGGTCCATAAATGCACTTAGCTTGCTGGGTGACCCTGAACATACTGGTACTGCTCCTCTCGGGGCTCTACCCATTGCTGTTCCATCTGTCTCCAGACTTGCCCCAAATGCCTGCATGCCTTGTTCCCACACCTCCCTTAAGTCTTTTTTTTTTTTTTTTTGAGTCAGAGTCTCACTATGTCACCCTTGGTAGGGTGCCATGGCATCACAGCTCATAGCAACCACAAATTCTTGGGCTTAAGCGATTCTTTTGCCTTAGCCTCCCAAGTAGCTGGGCCTACAGGTGCCCGCCACAATGCCTGGCTATTTTTTTGTTGCAGTTGTCATTGTTGTTTAGCAGGCCCAGGGTGGGCTCGAAACCGCCAGCCTTGGTGTATGTGGCCAGCACACTACTCACTGAGCTACGGGCACCAAGCCCCCCTTTAAGTCTTTTTTTTTTTTTTTTTAATAAAAAAAAATTGTATTTACTTAGAAGCATTCAGAATGTCAACAAAACAGCTGCAACCTTTTTTTTTTTTGCAATTACAGAGTGGTATTCAGTTAACAGAACAATTATTTCGTATAAGCTGCATCAGAGACAACTGAAGATGAAAAAACTAACATCCCCATATATAACTAATTTGTGCTGTGCACCAACAAGAACCTGCTTTAAATTTCCATGCCAATTTACAACCTCCATACTGTACCAGGCAAGGTTAGTGGCTATTGAAGATACCACCAGGACAGGACTATCTAAAGCAGGGGTGGCGAACAAGTTCGACACAAAGAGCCAAAATTTTAAACTGTGAGAGTCAGAGAGCCACACCACGCAGTGACCTGCCAAAACAGACAAACACTCACACAAAAGCATATAATTTTAACAATAATATAT
>CAUYPK010086030.1:0-22791 GCA_963574355.1 Loris lydekkerianus | reverse complement strand
TGGTATATACTGATCAATGGAGAATTTTGTACTCTATACATTGATGCTGTTCATTTTTTTCTACTTTTAATTTTTTTTATTCTTTTCAGCCTATTACTATATGATGTCATTAAGCGATTTTTGGCCAATTTTTCTCTACGAATTGAAATTGAACCAAAGCACTGCCAAAACAGCCCGAAAAATTAACCAGGCATTTGGCAATGATAGTGTTAATGAACGCACTGTTTGACGTTGGTTTGCAAAATTTCGTTCCGGAAATTTTAGCCTCGAAGAACATATGCTATGTTTTGGAAAGAAAGAAGGGGAAATAATAAAATATATGTGTATTGTCTTATTTTCACACACACAAAATAAAGCCATAGGAAAGAAAAAACAGAAGATAATAAAGTTGTGTACTTGCAATAAGTGAGTGCAGTATGGGATGAACGACAATTCTCTGAGTATACTTTCTAAAATAGTGTTTACTTGTGGAAAGCATGCCAATGGTCTACACACTACAAAATAAAATTAAATCAACAAAGATAGGATGGAAGGAAAAAAAGACTGAAACTAAAATCAAACTGAAAAAAAAAAAAAACATAAGGGATAAATTAATTCAAGTCACAGCTTTGACTGTGGAGTGGATGTTAAAAAAAAAAAAACTAAAAAATTTGAAGTATTTGAGTAGATTTGTTTTTTACGGTGTTATGGGCAAAGCAATTTAGAAATCATTCAAATGTACATAGTATCACATGACTGATCGTAAGAGTAAATACATCTCAGTTGTTGGTCTGGGTGCAGCTTCTCATGTGTAATCCCAGACCTTTCAGGAGCTGAGGAGGGAGGATCATCCAAGGCCAAGAATTGAGACCAGCCTGGGGAACATAGTAAGACTTCGTCTCTTAAAAAAAAAAAAAATTAGCTAGTTGTGGTGCTTGCCTGTTGTCTCAGCTAGTCAGGAGGCTAAGACAGGAGGATTTCTTGAGCCCAGTTTCATGTTTTATACATTTTATTCATACATTTCTCCAACTTTTAAATGACAAAAGCCCAATTCTATGGTTTCCCATTACACAGCATCCTTCAAGTATGTATATTCTACAAAGAATACTATGGAGTTTCTCTTTTTACCCTGTCAAAGAGATAACACATTAAGGTTTCATCAACTTGTATTGTGCTGGCAGCCTACCAGCATTCTAGGGCAGAGGGATCAGGATGTCAAGGCATGTGCTAAGGCATGTAAATAGATACACACAGAGAGAAAGAAAAGCAGGACATTTACAAAAAATCTGAACCTTTCCAATCCCTTTAGCATGGGGGTGTTGAAGGATACCTCCTGCACAAACGCTCTTGCAATCTAAGGCTTTGCTGTACCTTGCACATACTTACAATTGGATACGGTGAAATATACAACAACCATTAGCATCTCTCTCTTTTTATCACTGAGACAATACTTCAACACCTTTTATGAAAGGATTTGAGGCTTCAGTTATATATGATGCTGCCACTGTACTCTAGTCTGGGTGTCTCAGAAAAAAAAAGTTGTTGAGATCCAAAGTTCTCACTGCTATAGAAAAAAGGACCTACACATAGGGAATGGAAAAGGTAAGAAAGAACCCTGTAGAAATAGATAGAATGGAAGGTATTATTATTATTTTTTGTTTTTTTTTTGTTTTTTTTGTTTTTTTTTCTTAGTTTAGTTTTTCTTTTTTTTAAATTCTAAATTAGAATAATTTTGTTCATTGTTGTTTTATTGTTTGGGATTTATTGACGGTAAAAAGAATTAGGTTACACTGATCACATTGTTAGGTAAAGTCCCTCTTGTTATTGTATCCCACTTCCAAGAGGTATATCATACACTGACTCCCCACACCCCTTCTGCCTCCCCTCTCCCCACTTGCTTGTTCCCTGACACCCCCCACCTTGTATTACCTCAGCTATTGCCTTCATATTAGAATAGAGTATGTTGGATTCTTACTTCTCTATTCTTGTGACACCTTACTAAAAATAATGTGTTCCACCTCCATCCAGGTTAATACAAAAGATGTAAAGTTATTATCTTTTAAATGACTGAATAGTATTCCATGGTATAAATACAATACAGCTTGTTAATCCATTCCTAGATTGGTGGACATTTAGGCTGTTTCAACATCTTGGTGATAGTAAATTCAGCTGCAATAAACAGTCTAGTGCAAGTGTCCTTATGGTAAAAGGATTCTTTTTTCTTCTTGGTAGATGCCTAGTAATGGCGTTGCAGGATCAAATAGGAGGTCTAATTTGAGTTCTTTGAGGATTCTCCACACTTCCTTCCAAAAAGGTTGTATTAGTTTGCAGTCCCACCAGCAAAGCAAAAGTGTTCCTTCTCTCCATAGTCATACCAGCATCTTTAGTTTTGAGACTTTGTGATATGGGCTATTTTTACTGGGGTGGTTTTAATTTGCATTTCTCTGATGGTCAGGGATGACAAGCATTTTTTCATATGTTTTTAGCCATTTGTATGTCTTCTTTAGAGAATGTTCTATTCATGTCTCTTGCCCAGTGGTATATGGAATTATTGGGTCTTTTTTTGTTGTTTATTAATTTATTAATTTATCTAAAGATCCTTGTTATCAAAATTTTGTCCAAGTCATAATATGCAAATATCTTTTCCCATTCTGAAGGTTGTCTTTTTGGTTTACTTGTTGTGTTCTTAGCTGTGCAGAAGCATTTCAGCTTAATTAAGTCCCATTTATTAATTTTTGTTGTGGTGGTGGTCATAAAATCTTTTCCCAGTCCAACATCATTGAGAGTTTTCACAATGCTTTTTTCTGAGATTTTTATCATTTCGTGTCTTAGATTTAAATCTCATCATCTTGAGTCAATTTTTGTAAGGGGTGAAAGGTGCAGGGTGAGTTTCAGTCTTCTACATGTGGTTATCCAGTTCTTCCAGCACCATTTGTTGACTAGGGATTCTTTTCCCCGCTGTGTGCTTTTGTTTGATTTATCGAAGATCAGATGGCAAGTAGTGACTGGCTTCGTCTCTTCTTTTTTTTATCCTGTTCCATATGTCTATGTCTCTATTTTTGTGCCAATATCATGCTGTTTTGATTACTGTGAACTTGTAATATAGCCTGAAGTCTGGAAGAGTGATACCTCCGAGTTTGTTTTTATTACTAAGAATACCCTTAGCTATATGAGTTTTTTTCTGGTTCCATACAAAACAAAGTACTATTTTTTTCAGTTCTTCAAAATGCAATGTTTGTATTTAATAGAAATTGCATTGAATCTGTAGATAGACATTTTGGCAATGTTGATTCTTCCCAGCCAAGAGCATGGTATGTTCTTCCATTGGTTAGTGTCTTCTGCAATTTCTTTTCTTAGGGTTTCATAATTCTCTTTGAAAAGCTCTTTCACCTCTTTTGTTAGGTTTATTCCTAAGTATTTCATTTTCTTTGAAACTACTGTGAAGGGCGTTGTGTCTTTGATTTGCTTCTCAACTTGGCTGTTACAGGTATATAGAAGAGTATGATTTGTGGACATTGATTTTATACCCTGAGACATTACTGTATTTCTTGATGACTTCCAGGAATTATGTGGTTGAGTCTCTGGGGTTTTCTCAGTATAAGATCATATCATCAGCAAAGAGGAAGAGTTTGACCTCCTCTGCCCCCATTTGGATGCCCTTTATAGCCTTCTCTTGCCTGATTGCATTGGTTAGAACTTCCAGAACTATGTTGAATAATAGTGGCAATAGTATACGTCCTTGTCTGGTTCCAGTTCCAAGTGGAAAAGCTTTCAGTTTTACACCATTAGTGTGATGTTAGCTGTGGGTTTTTTATAGATGACTTCAATCAGCTTAAGAAATGTGCCATCTATCCCTATTTTCTTAAGTGTTCTTGTTAGAAAAGGATGCTGAATTTTGTCAAATGCTTTTTCTGCATCTATTGAGAGGATCATATGGTATTTGTTTTTGCTTTTACTGATATGGTGTATTACATTTAGGGATTAGTGTATGTTAAATCAACTTTGCATTCCTTGGAGGAAACCTACTTGATCGTGATGTATAATTTTTTTTAATAAGTTGCTGCAATCTTTTAGCTAAGATTTTGTTGAGCATTTTTGCATCAATGTTCATTAGTGGAATTGGTCTGTAGTTCTCCTTTTTTAGTTAGGTCCTTTCCTGGTTTTGGAATCAAGGTGAGGTTTGGTTCATAGAATGTGTTGGGGGAGATTCCTTCCTTCTCAATGTTTTGGAATAGGTTCTACAGCATAGGTATAAGCTTTTCTTTAAAGGTGGGATGGAATTCTGATGTGAAGTTATGGAGGCATCATTTTGAACTTAAGATTCCTAAAATATGTACACGATTGTGTATAGACATAGATATGTACATGTGTGTGCATATATATAAACACACACATATACACACACAAACACATTTATATACAATTGCTTATACAGCCTGGCACTGTCCAGGCTCATTAACAATGAGCATACCTATCACACAGATCCTGGTCTTTAATACCACTAAAGAGAACCAGGACTCCTCAGAGAAACTGACAACTCCAGGGCTTGGCCAGGAGAAATATAAGATGATTTGGAAACATCTTGTGATGTCAGAAATATAGGAAGTGCTCAAAATCCATATGGTTTGTCTTTAGTGGGGCTCTCGGTGGCTTAATCTGAGATAATGTGAATGACAAAAGCAACAAAAAATAACTAAAGATAGTAATATAAAAAGGAACCATGAGGTCATGCTGGTAATAATTAGATAAATGGAGATAGATTAGATAAGGAGATTCATGAGTCAATAAATAAATTAGCAGGAGAGAAAGAAGGGCTGGCATAGGATGCAGAGTGCCAACTGACAAATGCAGAGAGTGTTGTAGTTGGAAAATCATCTTTTTGCAGTCATCATAGTAAAGATGAGTTCAGGCAAAATCATCAGTGGATGCCAAATGTGGGAAAGATATTGATGAAGAACAGAATATTTGAATGATCTTAAAGTTTCTCTTTACAGACTGCTTATTCATTACAAGGGAGAAAAAGGATGATCTTTAAACTTTTCTTACTCTTTTAATTTTCTTTAAGTCTGAAATTATTTCCAAATAAAGAGTATTTTAAAAATCTTGACTCCTGAAATTAAATGTTGGACTAAATTTAACAAAATGAGATTTAACAACCAAACAAATAAAAACCCAGCATGAATAGTGGGGAGAGGAAACTCACGTTTATGGCAGCCATGTGGTGAAGCTGGTGTGGTTTTAGCTGAGTGTGGGCTGCGTATGACCTCTCAGAATGGCTTAGGGTCAGAAAACAGAGGACAGCTCTCAGAGCAGGCCCTGGACTTGCCACGAAATTTAGCCATAATGTAGAAGACCACATCTAAGTTCTTGGATCTTTTCTGATGCTGTTCTTCCCAAGCTATTTCTTTTCTGACAAGTCCCGGAGCATCCAATGAGGTACCTGATTTGCCCTTCAGGGCTTCAGGACACCTCAGTACAGGGGTAGATTAGCTTTTAATATTTTCTGAAATTGGCAGGCTCTGAGCACTCTACTCACAACGTCTTGTCTTTTCTCAATAAGCTCCTCCTCGGGGGAAGCTATGGGAAGGAAAACAAGCAATGAGAGACGCATATGCTGTCAGCCCACATGGCAGAGATCTTCACCCACAGCCCCCGGGACTGAGTTTCAGGGACAGCGAGACTCTTTCTTGCTGTAACACAAAATGTTTCCTCGAATAATTGGTGGCAATTATGATAATGATTAAGAGGACACGCTGTTAAATCAGGCTGTGGGTTTAAACCCCTTGTTAGCAGTGGTTACAGGACCAGAAGGACGCTACTAACCTCTCGCTGTCTTAGTTTTCTCACAGGTAAAAGAGTATAAATACTGCATTGTGAATATTGAATGAGTTAATGCAATAAAACACTTATTCCAAGAAAATAGTGATTAGGACATTTAGTTATTGGTTTAAATCTTAATTAACCTTTTTAAATGATGAGATGTCAAAACTGCAGATGCTGGCATGGAAGTGGAGAGAAGGGAACACTGTTACACTGCTGGTGGGACTGTAAACTAGTACAACCTTTTTGGAAGGAAGTATGGAGAAACCTTAAAGCACTCAAGCTAGACTTCCCATTTGATCCTGCAATCCTATTACTGGGCATCTACCCAGAAGGAAAAAAGTCCTTTTATTGTAAGGACACTTGTACTAGACTGTTTATTGCAGCTCAATTTACAATCACCAAAATGTGGAAACAGCCTAAATGCCCACCAACCCAGGAATGGATTAACAAGCTGTGGTATATGTACACCATCAAATACTATTCAGCCATTAAAAAAAATGCAGACTTTACATCCTTCGTATTAACCTGGATGAAAGTGGAAGACATTATTCTTAGCAAAGCATCACAAAAATGGAGAAGCATGAATCTTATGCACTCAATTTTGATATGAGGACAATTAAGGACACAGTGGGTGTAGGGGAAGGGGAGAGCAGAGAGAGAAAGAAGGAGGGAGGGGTAGGAAAGGAAGAGCAGAGAGAGGGAAGGAGGGAGGGGGTAGGGCCTTGGTATGTGCTACAACTTTGGGTGGCAAGACACGATTGTAAGAGGGACTTTACCTAACAAATGCAATCAGTGTAACCTGGTTTCTTGTACCCTCAATGAATCCCCAACAATAAAATAAAAAAAAACCCTATCTGCAAACACATTCACATCAGAGGTGAGGCCTTCAACATGCGAATGAGGGGTCACAATTCTACCTACAATTCACCTCTGGTTGCCAAAAATTCATGTCCTTTATGTGTGAAAAATACATTCACCTTATCCCAACAGCGCTAAAAGTTGTAACTCGCTCCAACATCAACTCTAATTATAAAGTTTCATCTAAATATCACCTAAAGTAGACCTGGACAAGACTTGAGTTATGATTCATTCTGAGGCAAAATTCTTCTCCAGCTATGAGCCTGTGAAACTGAAAAGGCAGGGACGTTTAAAATTTGGCTATTTGGCATAAAAGGCTTAGCTTTCAGCCTATCCGGGGTTTTGGCATGCCTTTCTCACTAAGCTTTATCGTTTATTTCTTAACTTTTGATTTAAAGTGAGAGATATGCCGGCTGTGGTGGTTCACACCTGTAATCCTAGCACTCCAGGAGGTGGAGGCAGGACAATCACTTGAGCTCAAGACTTCAAGAACAGCCTGAGCAAGAGGGAGACCTCGTCTCTACTAAAAATAGAGAAACTAACCAGGTATGCTGACGGGTGCCTATAGTCCCAGCTACGTGAGAAGCTGAGGCAAGAGGATCTCTTGAGCCCAAGAGCATGAGGTTGCTGTGAGCTGTGATCATGCCATGACACTCTACCTAGGGTGACAGGGTGACTCTCTGTCTCAAAAATAAATAAATAAGTAAATAAATAAATAAAGAGACAGGCACCTCTGCCTTTCACTTGAACACTGAAAAGCCATTGTAGGTTTATTAATTGGCCTATTTTCAATACTGTTGTGTCCCAGCAAATAGGGAGGTCTGCGGAGAGGGGTAGAGAAAGAGGAACAGCCAGGTAGTGGAACTGTCAGAACACAAATAATATTTATCAATTAAGTTCACTGTGTTACATGAGTACAGTTTGTGGCACTCCATAGCAATTATAATGGTAACATTCCAAAACAGTTATAATAGTAACATCAAAGATTACTGATCACATTTCACCACAATAGATATAATAATAACAAAAAAGTTTTGAAATATTGTGAGAATTACTATACTGTGACAAAGAAACATGAAGTGACAACATGGTATTGGGAAAACAGTGCCAGTGGACTTGCTAGATGTGTGTTTTTACCATAAACTTTCAATTTGTAAAAAAAATGCAATATCTGTCACATGTAATAAATCAAAGCTCAATAAAATAAGGTATGCCTGTACATATGTGTACAAACACACCTACATACATGTATATATATGTGACTCTGCTTATGAGACATTTACTGTATCAGGAATATTTTGGCAGCAAGTTATAGAAATCCGGATTATATAACATACATCTGTGCATGTATGTGCATTAATACAAATCAAATGAACAAAATGCTATAGATAAATTGGAAAAGAATATGAAGAAATGGCTGTTAAACACACAAAAAAAATGCTCAACTCATTCATACGAGAAACCCACCTTTAAACTACAATAAGATATAATTTTTTTACCTGTCATATTAACAAAGATAGAAAACACATGTGGCATGGAAAAAATGAACACTCTAGTACTTTTTTTTTTTTTTTAATTTCCAAGTATTAAGCAAGTACAAATGGTTTTGTTACCTGGATACCTTTTATAATGCATGAGTTGGGGCTTTTTGATTTCAGGTTAATGTGAGGGTACAAACAACTAGGTTACAATGTTTGCATTTGTTAGGTAGAGTCCCTCTTGTGTTTGTGTCCTGCACCCAAGAAGTGTGCCATATACCCTTACATTGTTGTGCCCATTAAGTGGGAACACACCACTCCCTCTCCCTCCTCCCCTCCCTCTCCTATCTTTTTCCACCTCCCTAAGTTGGGGCTTTTAGCATGCCCATCACCAAAATAGTGTTCATTGTACACAATAGGTAACTTGTGTTCCTCATCCCCTTCTACCTTCCTCCCTTCCTGGTTTCTAATGACCTTTACATCTCTTTGTGCCCATGTGTGTCCATTTATTAGCTCCTAATTATTAGAGTGTATACGTGGTATTAGTTTTTCCATTCCTAAAATATTTCACTTAGGATAATGGTCTCCAAGTCCATATAAGTTGCTGTAAAAGACATTATTTCATTCTTTTTTATGGCTGAGTAGTTCCAGTACATTCTTGATGGAAGAATAAATCTCTAAGAACAATGTCTAGGAAGGAAATTTAGCAAAATCTGTAAAAATATAAAATGCACATGTACATTGACCCAGGAATTCCATTTCTAGGAATTGATCTTGTAGCCACAGATGTATATGTATAGACTAAAACATGTACAAGGCTATTGATTGAAGAATTATTTGTTATAGCAAACGTTTAGAAACAATCTGTATCTTCAGCATAGGAAATTTTTTAAACTAATTATAATACATCCATATAATGAAATATTATGTAACCATGAAAATAAATGAGATAGTTCTAATTGGACTGAACAAACATAGACCCATCTTATGATATTAGGTTAAATGAAAAAAATAAGATGCAAAATAGTATGTAAATTACATGACTTTCAGTAACCTCAAAAAGAAAAACAAATACGCTTATATATCTGGTTACATATACATAGAATATCTGGAGGGATATATGGAGGTAATAGTAGTTATCTCAAAAGAAAGGGAGAGAGAGACAATATAGATCAATGGAACAAAATGCAGAATTTTAGACTCACATGAATATGGCCAAATAATTTCAGGCAAAGGAAAATCAATGAGGAAAAAATGGTCTTTTTAACAAATGGTGCTGGAACGATTGTACTAAATGTACCCACATAAAAAAAAAAAAAAAATTAGCCTACTAGAATCAGGCAAGATCCCCCACCCGTTTGCACTTTTAGTGAAAGGCCAAACCTCAAGTCCAAGTGAGTTTTAAATTTCAATTAATCGCCCTTTATTTTTTACACTTGAGAGTGATTGTAATCAAGGCTATCATTAATAAATTTGATTCTACCTGAAATTTAAAAAACAAAAATTAGCCTACTTCTAAATGTCACACAATATACAAGAATTAATTCAAAATAGATCATAAGCCTAAATATGAAATATAAAGCTGTAAGAATTTTTCAAAGAAAACACAGGAAAAATCTTTATGACCTTGGGCCTGGCAATTAGTTTTCATATACAATACCAAAAACATGATCATAGAAGAAAAAATTGATAAATAGGACCTCATCAAAATCATAAACTTTTCCTCTACAACATATACAGTTAAGAGACTAAAAAGACAAGTCACAGACTAGGAAGAAATATTTGAAAGCTACATATCTGACAAAGAATTTGTCTCTAGAATAGACAAAGAACTCTTACAACTCAACAATAAGAAAATTAATAAGATAATTAAATTTCTTAATTGGCCAAATACTTAAATGGACATTTTACCAAAGATTATTTACAAATGCCCATAAGCACATGAAAACATGCTCAAAATCACTAGTCATTAGAGATACAAAATGAACATCACAGTGAGATAGCACTACACACCTATCTGAATGGCTAAACTTGATGATATTGACAATACATCATGAGAACACAGAGCAACAGGACATCATGAGAACACAGAGCAACAGGAACTCTCATACGTTGCTGTTGAGAATGGAAAATTTCACAGAACTTTTGAAAATTAGTTTGTCAGTTTCTTACAAAGACAAAGATTGGCCCAGCAATCTTACTCCTGAGTGTTTCCTTGGGTAGAAAGAAAGTTTATGTTCACCAGAAAAAAAAAAAAAAAAATTCCTTGAATAAATGGATTAATGAATAAGTAAAGGAATGAATGGCTCTATCACAATGTGAAATCACTAGTTAATGTCTAAAATTGCTGAGATGAAAACACCATTATAAGCCTATTTTAAGAATGAAAAAGTAACTACCACAAGTAGTAGTTCAAAGAGTTAAGCGAGATTGACTCTCAAACACAGGACTGATGGTTGGGAATGGTTCAAGGAGGCTGTTGTTTTTCATTAAAAACCCTCCAGTACTATTGATTTTTTCACTATGTGAATATATTACTTTCATAAAAATTTTAAAAGCAACGTCACGCTGTGTAATTCTATTTCTATGAAGTTCTACAACTGGCAAAACTAATCTATGGCTGCATACTACTTAATCTCAAATGTTTCAGGGAAAAAAATCTATAGAAGGAAAGCAAATACCCAATCAAATTAGCTTAAGGTTAATGAGCAATGGATCTAGGCAAAAGGTATGTGGCTGATCTTGGTAGTATTCTTTTTCTTGCAACTTTTCTGTAAGTTTGAAATTATTTTCAAATCAAAGTTAATAAAAATAACTAATCTAAGGTAGAAAAATCAAAACGATAGTTTCCCATGGAGGGTGAAGGCAGAGATTTACCGGGAATGAGCAGGAGGGCACTTCCTGGGATGCTGGCAATGTTCTGCATCTTAACAGGGGTTTGGGTTATATACTGTGTGCATTTATCAAACCACACAAAATGGCATTCTTAAGATTACTGCATTTCACTGTACGTAAAGTAAACGTTCAATAAAAAAGCAAATATTGAACTTAATGATATTCATACCAAAGGATTTAAAGGCAAAGTATACTGATGTCTGCAACTTACTATCCAATGCATTAAAAAAGAGATGAATGGATGAATCGGAAGGAACATAGATGGACAGATGTGTAATAAAGTGAAAATAGTAAAATGTTTGTTATAAAATCCAAAGGCAAGTACATGGTTGTTTACTGTAAAATTCTTTCAACTTTGCTGACTATTTGAAATGTTTCATAAGGAAATTTTCGGGAAAAAAAACAAAGCATGGAAAAGCAGTCAAAAAAAGAGAAAGTCTGTAAAAAGATTACAAAACACTAATATGGGTAAGAAAACTGAGATAAAGGAACTTACAGATGATGGCATAGCTTGGAAGTAGCAAGGAAAAAGCCTGAAACTAAGGTCAATCTGCCTTGCAATATACAAACCATCTCAACAGCCAGCCCCGAAAGGCCCAGTTCCACAGCCATGTGACCAGCAATGTACTTTGTCCAGCCTCAAATCATGTACTGGTGGACACTTAGAACCTTTGGATAAAGAGGGGGGTCCCATTTCCTTCACCATATTTGATCACATTTAACTCAAAGAGTTTTTCAGAAAGGTCAAATTCTGGTCTTCATTTTTCAACTGAGCATTTTAAATGTCCCTTCAGACATTTTTGAGCATAAAACTTTCATCTCAGCCTTTTGACTGTCTAAGAGGCACTGCTTTCTCATCTTTGTTGAGTCAGATGGAAATATTTTGGTTAAGTAAAAACCCTGGAGAGTACTGTCATTGCCTGTATCAATCTTTTTGGACAAGACTGCACATTTAAAAACACAAATAACCTCAGCGTCCATCAACAGGAGAATAAATGAGACAATTGTGGTGCAGTCACATAAGGAATGCTATGTGGCAATTAAAATTAATGCACTATGCCACAAAATGGATAAATCTCAAAAGTCTCAAGTCAAATAGTAAAAGAAAGTTACAGAAGAATACATATAGTATAACATTATGTTTGAAAACTTTATAAACATGTAAAATAATACCATTTGAGGATATGCATCTGTGTAGCAAATGTATGAAAGTATAAAAAACAAATTCTTAATTATGGCTTCCTCTTGAAGTAGATGGGGGTTTCCCTGGGTAGTTTCTTTAATGTTTGTTTTACAGATAAATTTTAAAAAGATAGAGGTTTGTTTCTGATCATTGAAGATGAGGCAATTCAGAAGTAGCCAGCTAAAGAAAATTAAGAAAAGGCAATATTTTTAAAATAACACAGTCTTATAATTACCAAAGTAATAATAAATGAATATAGATTTACCAATCCTAGATGCACAGTTGAATCAGAAAACCCAAGGAAGTATTTAGTCCACTTTTTCCCCACAGGGCTTTTACCAATATAGAAGTGGCTGAGAAGCGGAGCAACATTCGTGATAGTGCTAAAAAGAAAATATTTGAAATCTGGGATCTGCAAAGGGTGGGGACTCTGTAAAACACCTATCACCTACAATTGGGACCTCTAAAGATTAGACACTAGGCACAGAAGCATGAAGTGGAAATAAACCACACCTCTCATTAATTATATCTCAACTTAGGGTCATCCGAGTGGTCTGGAAGGTCACAAACCCTGAAACCAGAGCAAGATGATCCCAAGTATCTAACCTAGAACCCTGACATTTGTAAGCCATTGAGTTCATGAGTCCTGGGACAGCTCTCCCTTTAATCTTCTCATGCAAATTAATGCTCGTCATTATTTTTCAAGCTACCTTTGGTGAGGTTTTCTGTTGCTTGAAGCCAGGAGCATCCTGACAGGTACAGTGAGCAATCACAGACAAGGTCCCTTCCTCACAGAGCTCACAGCCAGTACGGTGAGGAGAAAGAGCCATTGCACTAGCTCAGTAGGGGCTACCACAACTAAGTTCACAAATGGGGTGGCTTAAGCAACAGAAATGATCATCTCACAGTTCTGAAGGTTGGAAGCCCAAAATCAAACTGTGGGCAGGGTTGGTTCTTTGCTAGGGTTATGAGGGAAAATCTACTGCATACTTCTCTCCTAGAATATAATGCTTTTCTGACGATCTCTGGCATCCTGTGTTCTGCTGCATTACTCCAATCTCTGCCCTCATCTTCATATGGCACTGTGTGTGTGTGTGTGTGTGTGTGTGTGTGTGTGTGTGTCTGTGTGTCTGTGTTTGAAATTACTCTTTTTATAACAACACCAGTTATATAGATTAGAGCCCAGCCCAGTGACCTCATTGTAACTTAATTACCTTCATGTAAAGACCCTATGTCCAAATACTACCACATTCTGAAGTACTGAGGTTTAAAACTTTCATATACACAATCTCCCATTTAACTTGCAATAGCCATAAACTATATTTTGACTTATTTTCTTTCCTAAAAAAGAAAACTCTCAGTCCACATGTGTGAGAGGAGCTACTCTGGAAGTCATAGTTTTACTGGATCATTCTATTAACTGTTACAGGTCCTCTTAAAGGAATTGAATCAGTTTATTGCCAGAATCATCTTCATAAAGCCTAGTGCTAATGTCTTATGCTCAAAACCATCCAAGGTTCCCCCCTGCCTCAAAAGTAATGGCTATACCCTTCTGAGCATGTCATTGAGGGTCCTCCACACACTAGCCTCAGCCTGAATTTCTAGCCTCATATTCTAATCCTCCTTTTAACTCACTCTAATTGGATATCCCATTGGTCTCCTCATCCACATACCCAGTTCTTCAAGTCAGGATTTTAACCTGTTTCCACTTCCTGAAATATTAATACTTCTGTCCTCAGTCTCCACCTATGAAAATCCATTTTACAGATCTGATTCCCTGGTTTCTGTAATGGAAATAAGAGTGTAGGTCATTTGTAAGGGAGTTCTCTCAGGGTCAATCTGTGGAATGAAAGGGAAGGAAGCAAGAGTCAGCGGAGGGAAAACATGAGCTGACGTGTGATCACAACAATACCACAGGGAAACCCCCAGGGGACATACGAACCTGGGATGGCCATTGACATTTGTCTCCAGTTAATACAGGGGGCCAGAACTTTACACTCTTGTGGCAAACAGACTTTAAGATGACCCTCAATCATCCCTTCCTCCTGTCGTTCATGCCTTTGAGCAAGGACTAGACCTAGTGACTTGCTCCTAATCAATAGAGGACAACAAAGGGGATGGTATGTCACTTCCATGCTTATCTAGCACTGTAAAAGACTCTGTCTTACTATTAAAATCACTCTAGAGACTCTCCTTGCTGGCTTGATAAAGTGGCTGTATTGAGAATACCCATGTAGCATGGAATTGTTAGATGGCCTCCAGGAGTTAAGGGTAGCTTCCAACCAACCATCATCAGGAAACTAGAATCCAGGACCTTCAGTCCTACAATAGTAAGGAAATGAGTTCTGCCAACAACCTGAATTTGAAAGTGGTTCTTCCCCAGGCAAACCTCCAGATGAGAACAAAGTCTGACTGACACCTTGAATGTAGAATTATAATGCCATAAGCAGAGAACTCAGTTAAGTCATGCCCAGACTCCTGACTCAAGAAATTGTGAGACAATAAATATGTGTTTTTAGCCACTAAATGTGTAGGATGTTATTAGGCATAAATTGATAACTAAGACAATCCCCCATATTGACCAGTCATTGGATACAAACTATCTCTAGGTAAGGGGAGTTTCTTTAAACAAGGTCCCCTCATCAGCAAAGGCACTGTCTATAAAGTGCCAGCAGCTGAAGACTGACAACCTGCAGAACCCCAGAGGCAATATTAACCCTCCTTACAATCTCATTCAGTGCTTTCCTGTGGCTGCCATACAAATTACCATAGATTTTGTGGCTTAGAACAGCATAACTTTATTCTCTCCCAGTTATGGAGGCCAGATGTCTGACATCAAGATGTTGTCAGGCCCACACTCACTCTGATGGCAGTAGGGGAGAATAATTCCCGTGGTGGCCTGGCACTCCTCGTCTTTCCTTGGTTTATAGCTTCATTACTCCATTCTCTGTCTCCACATTTACATCAACATATTTGCTGTGTTTCTGTGTCTTTTCCTCTTCTGTGTCATCTGTGATTCCCCTGCACTAGATATAACTTCTTTATCTTTGTAAATTCTAGAAACCTCTGTTGGCACCTCCTCTATGGCATCTTCCTTAGTGCATTTTGTATTGTGGGTCTAACCATGCATACTCTCACCCTTACCATTAGACTCTAAACTCCAGGGAGGCAGCTTGTGTTTTATGCTCATACTCTCTTTCACTAATTAGTGTGTGTGTCCTTGGGCAAGCTCACTGATTCATTCATTTAAAACATTTATTAAGTGTCTGCTATATGCCAGACACTGTACTAGGTGCTATGCGTACAGTAATGAACAAAGCTTCTTGTGGAGCTTACGTACTTAGAAGAAGACAAACAACAAACAAGATAAAAGAGTAAAATATATTTATACATTTACATGTTTATGTTAGAAACTAATAAGGGATCTAAAGGAAACTTAAGCAGGAAGGGGGGTTAGTGAGTATGGGTTGGGGTACAATTTCAAACAGAGTCATGAAGGAAATCCTTACCGAGAAGATGCCAATTGAGTAAAAATCTTAAGGCAGTGATGGAACCAATCATGTAGTTATCAAGAGGAAAGTTATCCCAAGCTAATGAAACAGCATATACAGGCTCGGTGCCTGTAGCTCAAGCAGCTAGGACACCAGTCACATGGAGTAGAGCTGGGGGGTTCAAATCCAGCCCGGGCCTGCCAAACAACAACTACAAACAAACAAACAAAAAAAAAACAAAAAAAAAAAAAATGCCAGGCGATGTAGCAGGTGCCTGTAGTGCCAGCTACTTGGGAGGCTGAGGCAAGAGAATCGCTTAAGCCCAAGAGTTGGAGGTTGCCATGAGCAGTGATGCCACGGCACTATATCCAGGGTGAAAGCTTGAGACTCTGTCTCAAAAAATAAAATAAAAAATAAAGATAAAAGAAACAGCATCTACAAAGGCCCTAAGGTGTGTCTGTGCTTGAAGCACTCAAATATGGCTGGAAGGGGCGAGGCATGGTAGCTCATGCCCATAATCCTAGCATTCTGGGAGGCCAAGGCAGGACAATCACTTGAGCTTAGGAGTATGAGACCAGCCTTAGCAAGAGCAAGACCCTGTCTCTCCTAAAAATAGAAAAGTTATCCAGGCATTGCAGCAGGTGCCTGTAATCCCAGCTACTCTGGAGGTTGAGGCTGTAGGACACTTGCAACCAGAAATTTTAGGTTGCTGTGAGCTAGGCTGATGCCACAGCACTCTAGGCTGGGCAACAGAGTGGGACTCTGTCTCAAAAAATATATATATGGCTAGAAGGAGAGTAAATGAGGAGGGTAAATGAGAAGGAGTAAGTAGGAAATAGAGTCAGAATGGTAATGAGTAGAGTCTGGAACATAAAGGGTCTGTGGGACATAGTGTGGACTTTAGCTTTTACTCTGAGTGAGATAAGGAGTCACTGGATGGTTGTGAATATAGGAATGACAGGATCTGGCTTACATTTGAAAAGGATCAAACTGGCTGCTGAGCAGAGAAGAGACTACAGGGAGATGTGGTAGCATTCTACCACATCTAAACGGCAGCATTCTAAATATGCACCCCTCTGCCCCAAGATGCCTTTCTTCTAGTTATTCAACCAAACACTAATCTGGGTGCTTCTCTGAAGTGATGTTACAGATAAGATTAAAGTCCCAAGTTGACCAGATGCGGTGGCTCACACCTGTAATCCTAGCACTCTGCGAGGCTGCAGTGGGAGGATCACTTAAGGCCAGGAGTTCAAGACTTTGAGACTGGCCTGAGCAAGAATGCAACCCTGTCTCTACTAAAAATAGAAAAACTAGCCAGGCATTGTGGCAGGCACCTGTAGTCCCAACTACTCGGAAAGCTAAGGCAGGAGGATTCCTTGAGCCCAGGAGCGTGAGGTTGCTGTGTGTAGAAGACACCTGAAAAGAAAGACCTTGGTACTAACTAAGGGAATGGGAAAGGGATTGATCTCTCGTTAAAAGCACAAGAGCACATGAGCACATACATCATTGCTTGGCAGTCTCCACACCTGTGGTGTAAGTAGTCTTGGGATCACGTCTATAAACAGTCACAGGAGAAGTTAGTCGAGGCTGCTCCTACTAAGAAGACTGACTGCTGCACCATTGAGGTGCTCTGGCACCTCTGACCTGACTGAGACAACTGGCTCCTCCTGATGGGGAGCCTTACCTGACTGAGATAACAGGCTCTCCGGCACTTATGGTGAACCACACCCCAGGTGAGCATGAACAGCGGTCCACATCCCAGCAGTTTCATGGGCTGGGGCCAGCGACCTAGCGTCCCTGCTCCAACAGCTGTGAGCTATCATGATGCTACTGCAAGACTTCCTGTTTAGAAGTCATCATGTCTAAAGTCCCAAGTCTATTGACCTTAAAATATGGAGATAATCTGTCAGGCTTTGATGCAGTCAAGGGAGTTTTTCAAAGGCAGAAAGTTTTCTCTAGCTGGTAGCAGAAGAATGAGTCAGAAGAATTTGAATCTTAAAGGGACTTGATGTGCCATTGCTAGCTTTGAAGATGAAAGGATTACATGAGAAGAAGTGTATATAACATTTAGAATCCCAGAGTGACCTGTAGCCAGAAGTCAGCAAGAAAACAGGACCTCAGGCCTACAGCCATGAATATCTGGATTCTGTCAACAACGTTAATGAGCTTGGAAGTGGATTCTCCCCTAAAGCTTCAAGGTAAGAGGCCAGCCTCACTGATACCTTGACTTTGGCCTTGTAAAACTCTAATCAGAGAACTCATCCTAAACATCCAGACTTCTGATGGCTAGAACTGTAAGATAATGCATTTGTATTGTTTCAAGCTTCCATATCTGTGGTCACTTCTTATGCAGCAATGGGGATCAAGAAAGAAAGCTTGGAGGCCAAGTAAGAAGCCATGGTAGTAATTTAGGCAATAGAAGACCATGGCTCAGGCCAAAATAGTCAGCCATGGAGTGAGAGAAAAGTCAGATTCTAGATATATTTTAAAGGTGTGCGAAAAGTATTTTTAGCATAAGAACAGAAAGAAAAAATGGAAATCCCATCAACTCAAACTGTGAAGACAAGGAAAAGAGCAGTTTGAGGGGAAGGAGAAGATCAGGAACTCCATTTAGGACTTGTGAACTCTGAGATGCCTGTTAAACAAATAGGTGATATCTGGAGAGAAAAAAAAAAAAACTATCTATCTGTATATAGAGATAGATGATTGATAGATAGATAGATAGATAGATGATAGATAGATAGATAGATAGATGAGATATCTATATATATGAGATCACCAAGAAGAGGCCCAAAGACTAAGCACTGGGGTACTTCAGAGTTAGGCCGTCAGGAAAATGTTCCAGTAAAGAAAAATGAGAAAGAGCAGCAGTTGCTGAATTTCTCTAAGCCTCAGTTTCTTCATCTGTATAATGGGTTACAAAGAGTACCCTCCCCCAGAGAGTCATTTAATGGGGTTTTAAGCATTTAGAATAGTGCCTAGTGCAGAAGATGCATTAGCTAATATTTGAGAAAGCAGAGATCACCTCTCAGTCTTTTTTTTTTTTTGGCAGTTTTTGGCTGGGGCCAGGTTTAAACCCACCACCTCCGGTATATGAGGCCGGTGCCCTACTCCTTTGGGCCACAGGCACCGCCCTCTCACTCATCTCTTTATCCGTGTCAGCTCCCTGCCTCCTTCCATCCACCTTGCCAGCACCAAGTGCAGGGCTCTGCACACAATCATCACTAGATCAATATCTACTGAAGCAAATTTAATTCTCCATCTTATTGCTCTAAAGCTAGGATCACTTTTTCAAGCTGCATCAAATGAGAAATTCCTTTTGGCCATTTGCAACTCATCATTTGAGGAGCTAAGGACAAGAAGAAGCACTGTCAGGAAACGAATCCCTTCCCTTCAGCAAGCAGTGTCTGTTGTTCAGGCACAGCAGTGTTGAAGACTACACACGTGCTTTTTCTCCCTAGATTTCCATTCTGAAGCAATCCTAAGTAGAAATATAATAACATAATAACAGAGAAATCCAATTTTGTTGACAAGGCTGCAGATATTTAGTTTTCGAATGAAGTATTCTTGTAGGGTTTACTCACTTTCTGTTTGGATTCATTTCCTCAGACCCTTGGGGTATTTATAAACACCTAACACTGAAAACTACTACCCATGGCAGGTCATAATTCTTTAGCATGTGCCTTCTGGTTTCAAACAGTGATCTGAACAGTGGCTACTGGGAATATTTGTGCCTTTTCCTCCTAACTTCTCCTCTGAGATGTATTTACTGAAATACTTTATTGCCTCTGCATTGAGAATAATTTAAAACTGCAGTTAAACCTGTAGCAGTTAAGTAAAAGCATGCATCATTTGGATTGAATTTGTTGAGGAAGAATCAACTGTTCACTCTCTGTCCTGAAATTTTGAAACTTTGAGGCAATTAGCTCCTTGAAAGGAAAAACCATTCTAATTTACTCAGCTTCGTGAAAATGCACTCAGAAGTGTGGTTCAAAGCTTCAACTTTCTCTGTCTGTGTTTTAAGGTAACCATTCAATATCAGCAAAATGTGTGAACTTAATTAATGCTATGGAAACAAAAGAAGTATTTCCAAAGTGCTCGAATCCATACAAGACCAATATGTTGACTGGTTGATGTGAATTTAATTAGTGTCTTCAAGCCTAACTCAAAAAGCCCCTTTTATCTAATCATCACATTTATATAAACCATTAGCACATAGTATTTGGTTTGAAATGCTTTGCTCCATAATGGAAACTGTTGTTCTACCCTAGGAAGGTCTCTAATAAGCCCAATATGTTTCCACAGAGAAACTTTTGTATCCACATCAAGTAAATTCAGGCTCAACTGTTGCACAGAAAGTAACTTAAAACCAGCCTTTGAACATGGGGAATAGAAGTGGTTTAGTGCTTGTTCAGCCTTTCCATCACTTTCCCACATGAAAAAAAGGAAAGAGATCAGATTGTACAGGCCTAACCAGTCTCAGGAAGTATCCCAGCAAATGACCAAAGTGAGTCCCAGGGCTCCACCTTGCAGGGAGCGACAGTGACTGACGAAGCCGATTTGTTGGGCAGTATCGACTTGACACCTTTAGGCTAAGAAATATTGCTCTGGGTGCCCCAGGAATCATTTCCCAGTAATAAGTGCATATATCTCCCAGCAATGCCTGTTCCCTATCTTCCAAAAAGAATTCTTAAAAGCAAAATCATTTCAATGTGGTTTTTATTTGACTTCTGTTTGTCTGTGCATTCCTCAGATTTGAGGAGATATGATTTGGTGGTCATTTAACTTTTTAGGATCAATACAATAATAGGCCAGTTTTTCACAGGCTACTCGGAGACCGTAGGCAGGTGGGAAACATGACAACAGAAAGCACGTTCTGAGGTCAGACTGAACTGGATTCAAATCTCAGCTTTGCCCTTATGATGTTGCACATGTTACTTACATTTATATTCCTCAGTTTACTCATCTGTAGAGTTGGGATAATAATGGTACTCCCTGGTATTAGTTTGCTACAGCTCCTGAAACAAAGTACCATAAACATGAGATAATGTCTATAAACCCCTTAGTCTGGTGTTCAGCTCACATAAGCACTCAATGAAAGGTAGCTAATATCAGACACTGTGAATGTTTATATTTATTACTGAATTTATGGGCTTAACTAATCTTGGGTACACATGAAATCAGATCTGCTCACCCTATTCCTGGAGTCTATTTCCCTCAACAAGTAGAAATGGTCAAAGTGACAAAAGCTAAATCACTACAAAAAAATAGCAAAGGGGCCAACCTAGGGCTCCAAGGGACCATGAAAGTAGAATTGCATTTTGATGGTAGGGAATGGTAAATACTCCGCATCTACCAGTGAATCTATAGGCTTCTATTGTCAGCTCATCAAGCAACCTTGGGATAGAGTGAAACACTGAAAACAACTTCACTTCAGAAAAAGGTAAGTGTTTAAATATTGGACTAATCAAAGCTCCAGAATGACAGCCATCCTATAGACTACCTTTGCAAAGATTGGGGTTCAAGTACAATGTGAAACATTCTCCACAGCCGGAGGAAGAACTGCCTCTACAATTGAAACTTTATCACATTACTCATTCCAGCAACCACAGACATGACCTCAATGTGCCACCCTAAGTCAGAAAAAGGAAGACATGGAAAGATCTCAGAGTTCAAGGAAAATGGCACAACAGCTTCACAGTGGGGAGAGGTGTCTGCTACAAGAGTACTAGTAACATTTTAGCCCTTATAGTTTTGTTTTCAGAGATAATATTTTTTACCAATCTAAACAATCTCTTTTAATATGTTCTGAGTTAAATTCTCAAGAGATCACAAAAATATTTTTTCAATAATATATAAATCCATAAACAGATGATAGATGGCCTAGAAATTACATGGGATTTCTCATATATTTGTTTATGCAAAGAAAATGGGTCCAAGGAAACAAGGAAAAATGGGGCAAGAACATAATCAGAAAGAGAGGAACTGGGTAGCATAAAGAAAATAAAGGTAGCAGGAGGCTGAGGCAGGAGGATCGCTTAAGCCCAAGAGTTTGAGGTGGCTGTGAGCTAGGCTGATGCTACAGCACTCTAGCCTTGGCAACAGAGTGAGACTCTGTCACACAAAAAAAGTACAACTACAACTTGGAATCTACCTAACAATGGAACTTAATCATCTGTACTTTCATATTAATCTGAAATTTTAAAAAAATCTTTCATATAAAATAAATAACAACAAAAAAGAATATAAAGCTAGGAGTAAAGGCAGCTTCTGGACCTCAACCTGCTACTAACTAACCTTATGTAAATCATTTCCTTTTTCTTGGTCTTTGTAAAATGAAGAACATGGCCCAGACAGTTGCTATACTTCTATATATATATTTTTTTTATTGTTAAATCATAGCTGTGTACATTAGCGCAATCAAGGGGTACAATGTTCTGGTTTCATATACAATCTGAAATGTTCTCATAAAACTGTTCCACATAGCCTTCATGGCATTTTCTTAGTTATTGTATGTAGACATATGTATTCAGCCTTTAGTAAGTTTCACCTGTACCCATTCTAAGATGCACTGTAGGTGTAGCCCTACCCATTACCCTCCCTCCACCATAAACTCCCCCCTCCCTTCCCCTTCCTTGGGCCTTTCCTCATAGTCTTGTGCTATAGTTGGGTAATACCCTTCATGTGAAAGCTATAATTTAGCTTCATAGTAGGGCTGAGTACATTGGATGCTTTTTCTTCCATTCCTGAGATACTTTGCTAAGAAGAATATGTTCCAGCTCCATCCATGTAACCATGAAAGAGGTAAAGTCTCCATCTTTCTTTAAGGCTGCATAATATTCCATGGTATACATGTACCACAGTTTCTTAGTCCATTCGAGGGTCAATGGGCACTTGGTCTTCTTCCATGACTTAGCAATTATAAGTTAGGCTGCAATAAACGTTCTGGTACAGATGTCTTTGTTATATTGTGATTTTTGGTCTTCTGGGTATAAACCTAGTAAAGGAATTATAGGATCGAATGGCAGGTCTATTTTTAGGTCTCTAAGTATTCTCCAAACATCCTTCCAGAAGGGACGTATTA
>CAUYPK010086028.1:0-25451 GCA_963574355.1 Loris lydekkerianus | reverse complement strand
GTCCCCCCTCTCTCTCCCCCTCCCTCCCTCTCTCATCCTCATCTTCCCTCTCTCACTCCCTGCTCTCGGCTCTCTCTGTCTCATCTCTTTTCCCCCACTATCTTCCCTCCCTCTAATATAAAATAAACTTAAACTTTTTTTATTTGTTTTTTTCAGACTGAGTCTCAACTATGTCACCCTCGGTACAGAGCTGTGGCATCACAGCTCACAGCAACCTCTAACTCTTGGGCTTAAATGATTCTCTTGCCTCAGCCTCCCAAGTAGCTGGGACTACAGGCGCCCGCCACAACACCTGGCTATTTTTTGGTTGCAGTTGTCATTGCTGTTTAGCAGGTCCGGGCCAGGTTTGAACCCACGAACCCTGGTGTACATAGCCAGTGCTGTAACCACTGAGCTACGAGCGCTGAGCCAGCTTATACTTTTTTTTTTTTTCTGAGACAGAGCCTCAAGCTGTTGTCCTGAGTAGAGTACTGTGGTATCACAGCTCACAGCAACCTCCAACTCCTGGGCTCAAGCAATTCTCCTGCCTCTGCCTCCCAAGTATCTGGGATCACAGGTGCCTGCCACAACACCCGGCTGTTTTTTTGGTTGCAACCAACGTCGTTTGGCGGGCCCAGGCTGGATTCGAGCCCACCACCTCGGGTATATGTGGCTGGAGCCTCAGCCGCTTGAGCCACAGGCACCGAGCCTAGTGTATACTTTTATATGCTAAAATAAGAAACTCTTCACTTCCCATTCCTCCAGAGTTTCTGGATTAGCCGGGTTTCCCAGAAATACCTCAGAATGGAGAATCTGATTTCACACCATGAGTTTATCCTAACTTGATCAGCCTGATAGCATCAGGAACAAACCTGCAATCTGCATCAGGAACAAACCTGCAATCTGACAACGCCAAGTTTACTGACTCTTTGCAATGAGGAGGCTGCACACCAGGACCATGAGATTTCTCACCAAAGGAAAAGGTAGAGTTATCCCAGGATTTTAGGGAAGGGTGAGTTTTTATTTTTGTTTGTTTGTTTGTTTTTTGAGACAGAGTCTCACTTTGTCACCCGTGGTAGAGTGCTGTGGTGTCACAGCTCAAAGCAACCTCAGACTCTTGGGTTCAAGCGATCCTGTTGCCTCAGTCTCCTGAGTAGCTGGGGCTACAGGAGCCCACCACAACGCCTGGCTATTTTTAGAAGCCGGAATCTTGCTCTTTCTCAGGCTGGTCGCGAGAAACTGTGAGCTCAGGCAATGCACGGGTCTCAGCCTCCCAAGTGCTGGGATTACAGGCGTTAGTTACCATATCGGTCTACGGAAGGATGAAATTTACGTAAAATTTAAATGAACCCTGCCACATCTGCCCACACAACGTTGTCTGCATGTTCATTGTGAGAAGCACATCTGTGTATGTATCTAATTTTTTTTTTTAAATCATACCAGGGGAGAACATGAGTACAGTCCTCCACCACTACAAATTATGCAATTGAATTTCCTACATTTAGGGAAATTGCAGAGAGTACAATGGATAAACCTAAACTTGGGGAAACTGCCTTTGTAATCATGGTATCTCCCCTGCTGGGTAAGTGTCAGGTTTGTATCTACTTCTAAGGAAGAGTTTCTCAACCTCAGTGGTGCTGACATCCCAGGCTGGCTGACACTTTGTTGAGTACGGGGCTGTCTTGCCCACTGGTGGTTGTTAACCAGCATCCCTAACCCCTACCTACTAAATGCCAGTGGCTCCCCCATCCCAGTTATGATAAATAAAAATGTATAAGATATTGCCAAATGCCCCGTAGGAAGTAAATTCACTCCCCATGGTTGAAAATCACTGATCTAATGGTTTGTTAATAGTGCTAGTGAATACTAAGTAAAAGACCTTGTGGAATAGCTACTTTTTTCACTTTTCTGTATTATATTTTAGGTGAAAAAACGTTAAATGAGGGCAACATTAAAATAGCACAGCTGTAGATAAAGCAAGCTCATTGTTAAAATTTTTTTAATTTTTTTTTAATTTTATTTTTTTCAATTATAGATAAAAATATGCACCATAGATGTGGCCCAACCCATTACCCTCCCTCCACCGTAACCACCCCCCTCCCTTCCCCTTCCTTGGTCCTTTCCCCATAGTCTTGTGGTATAGTTGTGTTATAGCCTTCATGTGAAAGCTATAGTTTAGCTTCATAGTAGGGCTGAGTACATTGGATACTTTTTCTTCCATTCCTGGGATACTTTGATAAGGAGAATATGTTCCAGCTCCATCCATGTAAACATGAACGAGGCAAAGTCTCCATCTTTCTTTAAGGCTGCATAGTATTCCATGGTATACATGTACCACAATTTGCTAGTCCATTCGTGGGTCGATGGGCACTCGGGCTTCTTCCATGACTTAGCAATTATGAATTGGGCTGCAATAAACATTATGGTACAGATGTCTTTGTTATATTGTGACTTTTGGTCTTCTGGGTATAAACCTAGTAAAGGAATTATAGGATCGAATGGCAAAAAAAAAAAAAAAATAGTTCCTATTCTATTTTAAGGCTGTATATTTGATTTTCAAAAATTGTCCTAGCCTATGGTCACTACCATCTTGTATCCAGAGCTCCAGATTTCTTATAGAAAGCAGAAGAGCTACATTCTATGAGAATTAGCCTAAATGAATGAAGTCAGAGTTTTATACTTTTTTTAACCATGATTTTCATTAAGATAAATATTTATATCAAGACCCAATATAAGTATGTGCTCTCTCTCTCACACACACAGAGAAACATTTTAGAAAATAATATTTTGTGTTATTACAAAGCTATCACTAAATAATTATTGCAAGGTAATTCTCTGTGATGGGCTCTGATGTTTTCTATTCCATTTTATTTATTTTTTAAAATAAAAAGTGCCAATCGGAACCATCTAAATCTATTGGATCACCTCCTAGTAAGCCAGTCGCTGCTATCTGAAAACACTAGTGTCCCACCCCCAGTGCAAGGCACGTGGCACTCAGGCAGAAATGAAACCACTGTAAAGTTCAGGTCAAACACCTCTCTGTTCACTAGCAAAACTGGGTCTTTTCAAAACAAGAACTTCTGAAAGTCACAGTTCCTAGTGAAACTCCAGACTTCAGTGCTCTCAACCTCAGCTCTACTTTAGAACCACCTCTTGTGTTTCAGAAACCCCCCATGCCCTAGCCGCCACCCTGGCCAATTAGAACAGAAGTCCTGAAGGTGGGACCCAAACACCAATGATTGCTAGAGCGCCTCAAGAAGTTCCAGTGTGCAGTCAAGGCTGCAAACCCTGGTCTACTGGACCACGTGTTTTCTAGATTGATGCAGTCTACTCAAAAAAGCATTTCTCCTTGGGGAATCAGCCTCTCCCTACTCCAGCTCATGCTTCTTCTCCCTCACGGGGTCAGAGACCCCTGGACACTCAGCCCTGGAATACTAGGTCAGAGCACAACTAATACATCAGTGGTAACATGTTAATACCCACTGTTTGGGGAGGGGTAAGAACTCCCTTTCTTTGGCTCTGAAGCATGGTCTAAAATGTGCAATTATCTATGTATTTACCTGAAATGACAAGAATGGGCAGTCTGCTAACCTCCTCAGGCTCTTGCTGGTATCAGCAGGCTAATGTTGATAAAGCACATTGAGGTCTCTACACCAAAAAACCAAGAGATTATGCCAACAAAGTTGTGCTTTATTATTTACTATTAAGAAGTAAGAAAGTCAAGGTAGTTTCTTCTGTTGGGAGCTCAAATCAAGCACATTTGCTGTTGTTACTATAGCCTGCAAAATGTCTCATCCTGGGATGTGCAGAGATTGAGCAAAACGGAAAGCCAGAATTTTGTCTTTTCACCTGCATTGTGAAATAAGCTTTTGACCAAAACATCTGTGGCTATGAGACATTTTTCCCAGTCACATCCGAACACAATTGTAAAGATGACCTAAATTTCCAATCTCACTGCAGCACCTAGTCCTGCCAGAAATCTCTCCCTTCAAATATGGCTGAAAAGTGATGCAACAGAAATGCTCAGCAAGTTTTCCTCTCCTGATTTTGGCAAAACAACTGGGGTTCAACCTCTAGTGATAAGCATTTAAAAACAAAAGCTTAGATGGGTATTTATTTCTTATATAAAAATATATTTTCATTCAGGCAAGAGGTGTGGGAGGGTACAGAGAGGACATCAGCCTCTCCAGTGTAGTTCTGAATAATCATCTTGTTTATCACATGGTACCAGACACAGGAGTTAATCGCATTATAGGGCTTATCAAACTCAGATCTTTGAGACTCCATTTATTATTCCAGAAGTATGCGCTCTGATTAATAATAGATGGTTAGCTCCATGTTTCAGTAGAATGATTGGCACCTTTACAGGTTGTCTTTGAGAATAATTTAATGAAGATGGCTGACCAGCGAGCAGAGGTTTACTGTTGCACTGGCTAACAAATGCCAGCCTGTTTGTAAACTAGGAAACCTCTGCTTTCAAAGATTAAGCTTCTGGAGCTAACTGGAAATCTGCTGTGTTGTATATCATGTTCAGATCCTTCTGGAAACCATGGCTCTTGAATCTCCCCTTCTTTTTTCGACAAGGGTATTTAATTCTTTTTGATAATTATCAAAATTTGATTTTGACACATTTATGCCTCAAAAGAGGCAAAATAATTAGAAATTAACCACTAATTTGGTGCAGACATTATCCGATAGGCCAGGCAGACTTTGGGGAGGGTAGGCTGAAGTTTGGTCACTAAAAACTTCACAAAAGAATGTAGAACGAATGAACACTTAAGCCAAGAGCTAAAAAGCAAAACCACATTAGCGCGCAGGAAGCAAGCTCTGTGCGCAAGCTCGCACTGGCATCTCTTGGGCAAGGGGCAGGGACTGTAGCCGAGGACTCCGGGTTTCCCTGTGAAAGCTGGAGAGTGAGGCGGTTGGGGGGGCGAATGTCCACTGCTCTCCTACCGTGTGCCGCACACGGGCAGGCATCTTACAGATTGACTTCTTCCCTGCTCGCATCATCCTTTCTTGGAGGTGCCAGTCCTGGTATCATCTGCACTCCCCCCACCCCAGGCCCACGCTCGCCTTGCTCTGCCCTCCAGGAGGCCGAACAACATCCAGGGGCTCCCTGTTCTGCAGCTTCCACTTGGACACAGCTCAGCAGCATCGGCAGGAAATAAGAGCAGGGAACGGAGTTAATGGACTCTAGGGCCGTTCCTGTGGCATCTCTGCAGAGTGGCCCTCTGTGGGTCCTGGTAACCGTTCCTTCCCCCGCCCTCCAGACTAAGCCTGCTAAAGCCCCTCCACTGTGAGGTCAGGGGCTGTACCAGCTCTTACTGGTTTCCCCACACCTCACCCACATCTCGTAGGTCATCCCCCTATTGAAATCTCCCCATCACCCAGCCTGAGTGGGTCATCTGAGTTCTGCTCAGCCTCTGACCAAGACAGTATCCTCAGCCCCGTTTGTAGAGGCAAGGGGCTGGAAGGTCTGATGACTTAAGGGACTTGGCTGAGGTTATGCAGAGAGTAAACTGTTCTATCCCCTGTGAACACAAAGTAAGCATCCTCAGATCCTGCAGTAACTGCAGTACACAGCTGTGGCTTGAGTGTTCTACAAGGGGACTGGGTGAATGCAGGTGGCTTAGGAACCCAGGTGAGGGGGCAGGTGCATGGACCAGCTCTTCTGATGCTTCCCACATAAGTTGCCCACCTGCTGCAGAGGGCTAACAAGAGAGGATGAAGGCCTCAGCTTGTCTTAGCATCACAGGCTGTCTGGACACCTGAGCGCCACAGAGAGATGGGTCTCAGGTCTAGTCATTGCTGTGGAAATCACCACTCGGATGGCATTTGACTTGGCACTGTCATCTCTCTGGCAATTCACCAAGGGATTCTAACTTGCCCCAGCATTTTTAGAAAATGTTTGCAGTCCAACAAGAATTAGTTATTAATAAGATTGAAAAACTATTGCATTCAGCCCATTTAAAACAATACAACTAATATTTATCAAGGGCTATTATATGTTAGGCACTGTGATAATAATAACTGGTGTATAATGTCCTGGTAATATTCTCATTTTACAGATGAAAAGACTGAAGTGAGATTCAGAAACTTGGCTAAAGTCTTATAACTAATCAAAAGTAGAACTGGGGCTTAAATCCAAGTATGTTTGGAATCATATCTTTGCTCTGCACCACTCTATGTAGGTGCCTGAATTTATTCTACTTTCTTTGCAGTTTTTCCTCTCTGAGGAGCAACCATCCATTGAATAACCTCCTTCCTAATATACCTTTTCTCTTATTTCTTCCCAAGCACCCAAAAGACACACTTTCCGTAATGGGAGAACTCCTTTCACCTGGCTTCAGCAAGACTCTGTCTTTGATCTTCCACAACTTTGAAATCACTGAATCTAGATGTTGTTTAATGCTCTTGTTCATTCCTTAAATGGAGAGAGCAGGTTTACACCAAATTTTAAAAGTAATGGATCACTATTTTAAAAACACTAAGAGCTCTTCCACTCAATATTTTCCCAGAATGTAGAATTATTTCCAATTATTCTGCTTTTCTTCAAACCTAAAATCAACAAATGAATAACAGATGTCAACTCCCATGGAAGGCTACTTACGGAATACTGGCTGTTCTTGCTTATTGAAAATGCTTTAGCATGGGTTCTTTGTGTTTCTGTTACCATGGCAATATTTGGCCCCTTCCCATGTTTTCTTTTTGCAGATCTGAGGCACACTAAACACAAGTGGACCAATCATTACAACAAGTAGTATTCACCATGCATGATGACAGCCTTGAGTGGATTGTATTTATTGTCTATTATTAGGGTCACATTGGCCCTGTGATTGCTTCAGTTCATCAAGTTATGACATTTCATACAACTGATATTTCAACTATTCATGCTTCGGATTTCAGTTCAAAGATCACTTACTTCAAAACTGCTTTTCTGACTCTCCAAGACTACACTAGACTGCTAGGTCCCCCTCTGATCTCTTTCACTGCATTTTCCACAATCAGCACAGTTTTGTTTTTTTAATAGACTTTAATTTTTAGAACTGAAAAGGTTCATACCAGAGGCAGGAAATCTGTAGCCTTGAATCCTATAATGTGGCTTTCTAGGTCCTTAAGTGTGGCCTTTTAACTGAATCCAAATTTTACAGAACAAATCCTTTTATTTTTATTAATATATTTTGTTCATCTTTTATATTTTTATTTTATTTTTAAAATGAACATATTTAAAGTACCATAAAATAAAATTAGTTTCAACAAAATAATCCTTCCAAATTGACTGACACAATTAGAACACTGGTAAGCCACAAGGGCTCCATCAATGGCTGCCATCCTCACAATTTACTTCTAACTTCCCCTGGCTGACTGGAGTCACTACTGCATGAAGCTTGTTGGTGAGGAGGTATGGGGGTTGAGTATGCCAGTCTATTCTCAGCTTTTGATAACAGTACACTGTGTTTCTATTTGAAATGAAATTTGTGAGTAGTTGCATAGCTTCATAGTATTTTTTAACCCTGTCTGCTTATCATCATGTCAAAGAAGATCAAAGAAAGCCAAGGAAGAAAACAGATTTTTTTTTAATGAGGATAAGGAATTTCAGAAGCTATTTTCTTGTTTTTGCTAAAAGATATACAATGATTTGCTTGCTTTGTAATACCACAGTATCAACATTGAAGGAATTCAATGCTCATCTGTATTGTAGCACTCATATTTTAAATCAGAGGGAGAGGCATCAAAAGTTATATTATAGAAATTAAAAGATGAAAAGCAAAAGCAAAGACAATTCTTTCAAGCAGCAATAAGACTTGAAAATCATGCCACCGATGCAGTTTATAAGATAGCTTATATACTCAGGGAAAAAAAGAGCAGCCATTTAGTGAAGTAGAAATTGTGAAAGAATACATTGAAGTTGTATGGTGTTTAGGCCTCAATAACATTTGAAAGTACAAACAACTGACTGCCTCTTTCAAGGACAACCATAACCGACAGACAACATGAATTAGCCTTCATGAACAACTTCATGCAATATTTCAAAAGGAAAACGTATGTTATTCAATCATTTTGGATGAATTCACTGATACTAAAGACTTGGTGCAGATTTTATAGTACATTCAGGTCATAACAGAAGATTTTCTTTGCTTCAAAGAGCTACTTGCTTTGAGCACTTTTGCAAATAGAACATAGGGAATAGATAATCTTCAACAACTTTCAAGATAAATGTTGTGAAGTTGGACTAAATTTTGTAAATTTAGTGATTGTATGTGTAGATGGTGCACCTTCCATGACAGGAAAACATGAAGGGTTTGTTGCACAGATAAAAAAAGTGTTTACAGATCTAGATGCTTTCATTTCTTTTCATTGTATCTTGCATCTGCAAAAACTCCATGTTAAAGCTACTATTTTACGTGAGATTTTACAACAAGTTGTAAGTATTGTTAACTATGTTAGTGCAAATGCAACATGGTATGGGCCTTCACCAGAAGCAGACAAGATGTGGCCTCCTGATACTGGACTGACTTCTCAGCATGGTCCAGAACCATGAGCCAATGCAACCCTCTTTTCTTTATAATTTTCCAGTGTCAGGTATTGTCATAGCAACAGAGAATGGACTAAGACACCTGCTAAAGAACATCTTTGTTGCTTCTGAGTTTTGCTGATGATGAATAAAGCTGCTATAAACATCCATCTGCAGTTTTCTCCAGGGAAGTAGTTTTCAATCCCTTTTGGTAAATACCAAGGAGCATAGCTTCCAGATCCTATGGTGGAAGTATGTTTAGTTTTGTAAGAAACCACAAAACTATCCTCCAAAGTGGTTGTGCCATTTGGTGTTCCCACCAGCACTGAATAAGAGTTGCTGTTGCTCTATATCTTGCCAACACTTGACATTGTCAGACTGTGGAAGGTAGATAGGTTGATCTCTCGGCAGGGTGCCATGTCTCAATCCAGGGAAAAGCCTCAGAGGGGCCATGCCTAGGGGCTCATTGAGATCACCAAAGATGAAAGGAGCCCTGTGGCACACCTGACAACAAAGTCATTGCAACTATCCCTGTGCACCCAAGTCAATAAGTGGGGGCGGGACTGAGCCCCTTATGAAAGCTAAATCCTTTGAACTCCTGATCTGCAGTTAGATTAGGAAACTTGGGTTGCTTTTCCTGAAGGGATGAAAATGATTTTCCCTCCCCCTTTCTAAATACACTGTCAGTGGTGTTTGTTAATAATCCCCCTACCCTATTTTTCTGTTTACCCAGCTTTGCCCTCTATCCAATGTTCTTGGGGACTTGAGATCTTTTGGCATCTTTGCATTTTGCACATGTGCTTTGTGTTAGAGACCAATAAAGGGTTTCTGAGAAGTCAGAAAGTCACTAATTGTCCTAATCCACCACTGGGTGTGAGATAATGTACGCCTTTCCCAAGACCTCTCAGACTGTCTTAAACTGGCATAGAGTATCATGATTTCTCCAGTGTTGTTTCTTCTGTCAACTCTCAACCCAGGTCAGGGTCTATGGCAAACCCTGAGAAGACTTCTGGATTTTGGCCATTCTAATAGGTTTCCTATTCTAGTAGGTGTACCATTTTATACAGTATCTTATTTTAATTTGCAATTCCCTAAAAATATATGGTGCAAAGCATCTTTTAAATCTTACTTTAGTTTTTATTTTATTTACTTTACATCTTAACTTACTTTTCAAGTAAAATGGTTTACCTGCTCTCTGTATATCATTTTTTGGTGAGATATCTGTTAGCCAGGTATCTGTTCTGCCTAAGTTTTAATTGGTTGTTCAGTGCCTGTGTTCCATACAGAAATATGAAGTTCTTGAAGGCAGTTGTTGTGCCTGCTTTTTATGTACTCTCAGCAGTTGGTTCAGGGTTGTAGGAGTACAAGAGTTTGTTTAATGAAAGAATGAGTGTACATGGACACTACTAATAAATGAAGCAGTTAGTTTGGCATTGCTGATAACTGATACTGGCTGACTGACTGACACTGGGGCCACTAGTGTTTTATTTAGCCTCCCTAAGTCTCAATGTCCTCATCTCTATCTAAAGTGTGGATAATAACAAAATCAAGCTTTCTGACAGTTGTGAGAATTATGATACACAGTTCACTTTGTGAACTGTAGTGCTAGGTATTTGTGAAGTATTGTTTATGATGAAGTCCAGAAAACAGTACCTTAAATAAACATTTCAGCAAATCTTCAGGTATAGGTGAACTGTCATCTACTTCAGTATTTATAATTGATTTCATTAGAGCTTAATTATAACTACTGTTAAGCAAGTGTGTTTTTTTGTGCCAAGAATTTACCATACACGACTTCTAATCATTACAACTACCATGCGCTACAAGTATCATGTTCTGTCTTTCACAGATGAAGAATCTAAAGTCAAAGAATTTAAGCAACTTGTACAAGATCACAGTGACTGAGCAAGAATTCAAGTCCTGGTCCAATTGACAACAAACACAAAGTGCTCTCTACTTGCTCTGAATGGTCTCTAACAGCTAAACTAAATCAGCTGAAATAACCTCTAGTCTGCATATTTTTAGAATTTTCTAGAAGAATAATAATTCAATTTCTGCAAGAGAAATTTGAGAAGCTAGAAAATTTCATTGTTGCTTTGGGTGGTCTTTGTAAAAGTGTCTGCACCACGTGCTCCCTTTAATTTGAACTGTGTGTTGGGTTACTTTGACCCTGCAGTTCTAGTCCCTGTGCAGAGCTGGGGTGGCAGTTAGCCCTGCCTTGGCCTTACTGTGTAGGCAGCCTCCTCATGTCACATGTGGACAGTAATGTTTTCCCAACAGGATTGCATGTGTCAACCCAAGGCCCAGGTAGGGAAGCCGGAATGCATTTGCTCCTTGCCTCCAGGTTCAGCATAAACCCAGAGATCAGGCTTATGGGACCTCCTTTATTACTTGCATTAGGACTGTTTGTTTATGTTTCCAGTGACTAGAAGACTGGACTATGGAGAGTTGCTTTTGCAGGAACCCTTCTTCCCCATTTGACTATATCCCTAAAATCGCAGTGGAGAGAGATTTCATAGGCCACCTGGAGAACAGGGTCGCTCAGAAAGGGGGTCTGGAGCTGTCTCTATTCCTGCACACTCAGTCACAACACAGCAGATGTAGATCTAAAGGAGTCTGCTAGAACCAGTTCCTGGCAAATTTTAGGAGCTCGACAATTGCTAGGATTTCTATTTTAGTCTAGATCTGAAAATGTGTTTAGTGCTTATTCTGCTGCTTAGGTACAGTATTCCCTCAAAGAATGCTGGTTCTTGCCCTAGTTTTTCTTTTTTAAAATGTCTCAAAGGCAGAAATATTTCTCTTCTCCATATTGTTATATATTTCTTCTTATACAATGTATTGCTTCAACTATTATAAAAGTAGAAAAACTATAAAAAACTAGAAAATTATAAAACTCAAAAATAGCCCTCTGTCACTATTGAAGGACTAATAACAAAATAACCTTTCTTCCCCAGTCTCTACCCAACTTGTTGCCCCTGGCCTGACCATCATTCTGACCCCTAGACATTTGATGAGGTCTTTTAGGACCACAGATGTAAAGCATTGTTCCCATCGCTAAGACTGACTTCTGCCCTACCTCAGTGCATTTTATTACGCTTATCTGCTTATTGGATTACCATCAGCTGCTTATCTTGACAAAGGCACAACCATAAATATAATTTACTGGATTTTGAAGCCATAAACCATGGCTTGTTTATGTCATCCCTGTTTCCAGGCTGGATTTAATAGCACATAGGTTTATTAAGGACTCCTCCTCGTTCCCTACTTAGAACAAGGGACTATATTTGCCAGCTCTATTCCCCTTTATTTCCCTGCCAAAGAGGCCCAGATAGAAGCTGCTGCTTGGTTTATATCCTTTTTTATTTTTCCTTGGAACAGAAGGGCATGGCATTTGAGAAAAATATGGTGCTTCCTTCATAGAAATTTGTATGTTAGTGATGAACAAAAGCCAAAGGAAAATCGAAAAATATTCCTGACACCTATGTCTCATGTATGCTCCAGTGAAGTTTTAGACATAAATTCATGGAGTCGGGAGTCTTCGGATAGTTCACACTTAATGAACTGTATTTTTCCTCATCTGAGCAGGATCTTAAGTAGTTTGCATCTGGGTGATCCCTCAAAGACAATTCACCTACAATTTGGGTTCCAGCTGCCAGAAGTGGAGTCTAGACTGGAGAAACACACCTCTGCCTCGATGTCAACTCTGGAAGTTCTTTGAAATGCCTCTTTCACTTGTTCTTAAACTGCTAATGATGCCTAATTCCAACGAGGCCTGTGAGTGTTTTCTCCTAGTCGACTGACATTTCTATCTGAAACACTGTCCCAAAATATGATGGGGAAACTGAGGGGCAAGACGTGAGCACCTGGTTGGAAAATTTTTACTTGGAGTTAAAGGACAGTCCAGAAACAGAATTCAGTGGCTCAGGCCTGGGAGACCTCCAGAGCCTGCAGACGCTGCTGATGGATTTGGCGGTCAAGTCAGGGCTTTTAAGACCTCTCATCCAGCTACTCATAAAAGAGCAAGGAAAACCTGCCCTTTGCCTGTGCACCAAACAGATGCTCTCCTGCTTCAGCTTTCAGAACCCCTAAAGGTCCCCCAGGGCACTGATACAGGCTTCCGAAGCCTCTGCCTTATTACAATAGACCCTTTGGAGTTGAAAGTAGGCATATCTTTTGAATTCACATAGGCAGATGTATGGAAAGAGCATTTGCAAGTGATTTTATTGTTTTGGCCAATTGCACTTAAGAAAAAAAAAACAAAAAACAAAAAATACACTCTATTCAAACAGACTCCAGAGCTCACCATCCAAACATCTCCAACTTCTGAGGTGGCCATTTATTTCAGTACCTAATAAGATGACTGAAGCCCACATCTCACCCTCTACTCCTTCCAGTACCCCCAGAGATTTCTGGGGAGCTCTCGGTTTCCTGGTAAGTCCACATAGTGTCCAGTGTGGTAACATGGCATTAGGTTTTCTCTTGTTGGCTTCCTTCATCCCACATTGGAAACAACTTCCAAACCTTTCTTCCCTCAGAGTGCTACTGAGACTGTGTGCAAAAAAAATTACAAAAAGTTTGAAACAACAAGAGTTACCAAATAGGTAAAGGCCCAGGTAAAGACTTCACGTTGGATATTAGACATTACTTCTCTGAGATTTCATCACCATTCCCCATCAGATGCATTTATTAGTGGTCATCTCGTCTCCATCTTGTGACAATCTTTTGAGGCCTCCTCCCTGCTGGATAGCCCCTCTTCCTGTCTGCTTTCTGTCTTCATAACATCAATTCTTCACATATCAGTAGAGCTCTTAACCTCCTACCTTACATTAATTACCAGGGCTGACCCACCAGAGTGCATGGTGGGTCACACATGGCCAGGCCATGCATACACTGAAAATCCCAACTGTGGGACCCAAAACAGGAAAGGACATTGTAGAATTATGGTTTTCCTAGGCAGGAGGTCCCCCCTCACTAGACTTTGCAAACACAAAAGGAATAGTTTAAAGACAGACTTTCCCACTGGCCAGGGCAAGTCTCCTGTTTTCTTTTCTCCTTTCAATTATACTGATATTATTGATGTAATTTATTAGTACATGGAGTACCTAGAAATGGAAAGTGAACATTCATTAGGTGCCTACTATAGGCTGGGTGCCAGACATGTATCATTTAAACCTCAAACACTAATGCTTGGAGGCAGGTTACGTAATCCATGTTTAATGAGGGAAGAATGGGAGGCTCAGAGACTCAAAGACACTAAGTAACTTACCTAAGGTGGCCTGTGAGTGGTGGGCCTGGGATTTGACCCAAAGTGGCTGAGTTCTCAGTCCACGGTTTTCTTTTGCCTTTGGGGTAGGCAGGATTCATAACTCAAGGAGTTGAAGAACCAGGGGAACAGGTATCTCCCCATAGTGTAAGCTTCTGCTGTCTGTTTTCTAAACACATACTGAATTCTTTAGAGAAAAAGTTTACTCTCCTGCTTATTAAAATGCTTTAGTTCTGCAAAACTTCGCAGCTATGTGGAGCACACTTTGCTCTCCTCCCCAGACCTGGTAATAGAACACGCACTTTGCATAAAACCCTGTGCGTTATCCACAGATACGTGTCATAGAACATTTCATCCCAAACACCTATTGGCACAATTCCTTAATATACCCCCATTATCTTCATGAATATTCCAGGTGGAAAATTATAATAAATAACATGACCTAGAACATGGAAAATAGTCTAATTTCCCTACTCAAGTAGAAATTTAAGAATCTATTTTCTCAAGTTTCCCAAGTCCAGCATCTTGTCCACCCACTGTGATAGTGGTGAGGTGACTAATGGCCCCGGGAGAGGTGGGGGTTAGAGATGGATCTGAGTGGTGTAGGCTTCCCTTTGCTCCTGAGCTCTCCCTGGCAGCTACATGCACTGCCTGATGTGGACTGCTGGCTCACAACAGCAGAGAAATGAGGTGTCTTGGCACCTTAGAATTACCAAGTTTCTCAAGAACTTCTTCCCTGAGGAAAAAGCAGAAAGGATTTTCTGAAAGGTAAGACCAGAATGAGCTGTTTAGTAAAGAGAGCCTGGACTACATTAATTGCCATTAATGAAAAATATCTTCCCCTTGCCATGGAGTTTCAAAAGATTCACTAGAGATCCCTAAGATACTGATGGGATGACATTATGGCAGATGAAAGCATTCTCTCTCACCTGGATTAGGACATTTCCCTCCTAGCTCGTCTCCCCGGGCTCGCTCTCCCTGTGTGAGTGTTGGGGAGAACTGAAGACCATCTTCACGCCTTTTTTTGTTTCTCTGAATGTGCAGGGTTTGAGCAACCCAGGCCTGCTAGTTTAACCCTCTCCTGCCCACACCATCACTTCCCTTGAATCTCCTCTTTACACAGCCAGAAAGATCCTTTTTAAAGCGGAAGTCAGATCACACCAGTCTTCTGCCCAGTATCCTCTGCTATCTCCTCCCAGTAACTTGATCTCCATGACTCCACATGACCTAGTTCCCTATCATGCCTTTGTTCATTTCATCTCCTTCTCTCCCTTGCTCACTTCACTCCAGCAACACTGATTTCCTCTCTGGTCCTAAAAAGCAATGGCCCACTTCCCCCTCAGGGCATTTGACCCGGCTTTCATCTCTCCCCAAAAAGCTCTGTCCCCAGATACCCATGGCTTCCTTCCCTGGCCACCCTGTTTAACGTTTCACCCCCACCCCAACATCACACTTCTCATCGCTGTCTACTTACTTCTCTCATCACCTATCATTAACTATCACACCCTACAACTGATTGTATTATTCATCGCTGGCATCTCCCCTAGAATGTAAAATCCACATTTTATCTGTTTGTTCCCTGTTGCCTCCTTAGTGCCCGGAACACTCAACAATATTTGTAGGATAAATAAATAAATGGAATAAAAGTGGTTGCATCCATTTTCATCTTCAGTAGGTAGGAAACCACCACCACCATCATCATCATCACCACCGAAAAAGCCTTACTCAATTTTGGCATTTTACAGCTCACCAAAAGTACCCACGTTCATTAAGCATCTGAGCCTTGGCACCTTGTGCGACAGATGTAACAGTGCTGACCCTCTTCTCTGCCGACATGGGGTGTGGAGAAGGCAAGAGGAAGAAAAGATGGGAGATGCGGGTGAAAGGGCACTGGGTACGCCATCAAAGCACTTTAGCTCCTCCTCAAACTTTTACTCCATAAGGCTTGCGTGGGTCCCTTTATCATTATGGATCCAGCTTTTTCTTGTTTATGAAATAAAGGGACAGAATTTGAATAATTTTAAGTCTTGTGCCTTCTGCAAGCTGTCTGTGAAATTCCAGTTTTCTGAGCTCCAATATGGCTCCTTCTATCACAGCTAATGCCTCTGTGTCTGAGACACGGCAGCTTGAGTATGCCTTCTCTTTTCATCCCCTGGGGTGTAGCTGGGCTCTAGACCTGTACATGGATTCACCTTGTGCTTCATGTTTGTTACTCCAAACATAGAGGTCATTAACTCCTTGCAAGTCTACTTCTTTCTTTCTTTTAACCAGGAGTCCTTTGGGCTGTCTAATATGCAATAATTTTTTTTAATACTCTAGAGAAACGCTTATGTTATATTACTAAGGGTAAAAAGCAGCATCTAAAAATAAATATGGGGGCAACGCCTGTGGCTCAGTGAGTAGAGCAGAGGCCCTATATACCAAGGGTGGTGGGTTTGAACCTGGCCCCGGCAGGTGCCTGTAGCCCCAGCTACTTGGGAGGCTGAGGCAAGAGAATCGCCTAAGCCCAAGAGCTGGAGGTATGCTGTGAGATGTGATGCCATGGCACTCTACTGAGGGTGACAAAGTGAGACTCTGCCTCAAAATAAATAAATAAATAAATAAATAGATAAATAAATAAATAAAATAAAAATAGGATGGTGCCTGTGGCTCAAAGGAGTAGGGCACTGGCCCCATATGCTGGAAATGGCGGGTTCAAACCCAGCCCTGATCAAAAACTGCAAAAAATAAATGAATAAATAATAATAATAAAATAAAATAAAATAAAAGTAAACGTGCATGCACAATGTGGTCTCAATTACATAAAACACGTACAGCAGAAGGACTATAAGGAAATATGCAAAATGTAAATTTTGTGGTTTCCTTTGACTCACATTTTTTCCCACTTATTTGTTCTTTTAGGTATTTTTCAAAGTAAATGTGTTTTACTTACTAACATTATTTCCTTACTTAAAAATTTAAGACAAAATGAAAGAACACAACACAGACTATCAGGAGACATAATTTAGAACAACTGTTTTTATTTTCTAAGGTAATATTTGAGATTTTGAACATAGCTGACAACAACCCTGCAAAGTTTCCATTTCCCCTCCTCGCATTTAAGTAAGTAAGTAACCCCCGTGGGGAGCCAAGCCATCCTTCTGGGGATGAACGCTCCAGTATCAGGAGTTTATTTGAGAACAGTAGACATTAGAATCACAAGTCTTAATGCAAATTAAATTCCTTCCAAAGCAGTATTTTTATCCAATATAAATTATTGCTTTTCCTCACCACAATTCACTAAGAAGTAATTCAGAACCAGGAGGCTTGGCCTTTTTCAATTCTGGGCCTTGTAGGCTCCAGTGCTAAGTTTGCTCCAAATGGATCAATCCAGTGATATTGAGGGTGGTTCAAATCAATGTAGGGCAGTTCAAGAAGGAAAGAGAGAGAGTGTGCGTGAAGAGAGAGAGAGAGCACAATATTGTGATTTGACATTGGAGTCAAGATCCAATGTTCTGCCTCCATACCTCCAGGTGACTGTCCCTCATTCCCTCATTTTCAGGAAGCCGGTGGCACAGTAATCACAAAGCCCCAGCATTGAGTCCTTCCCATGCTGTATCTGCACATTATCATTTAACAGTACGTGGAGGTAGCTGGATTTTGCTCTCTTAAATTGACAAAACTTATGGAAGTTTCTTTTCCTTGAGCAGCAAAATCTCCTTTCTCAGGCACCAGGAGGGATGTTGCATAGATGTGACCAACTATCCCTGTGTGTTTTAGGTACAGGTTTCAGCTTCCCTTAATGTTCATTTCCCCAGTCTGCTCCCAGGCCAGGCAGCCTCTGATGACACATCCAGGGGCTTTGGATGCATCCGAACCTTCAGTGATGTCAGCAATGCTTGTCACCTAATGAGATTCTCTGTCCGTGCACATCAGTGCCTTTGCTTTTTCCTTCCTCCAAGATTATAAACTCACAGACATCAGGGGATGAGTCTACTTTTAAAATACTCCCACATCCCATCACATGGTGACCCTGAGCATGAGAGGTAGTCACTGAGTACATATACAACTGGACGCTGGGAGGAGTTGGGTGGGGACTGAACTAAAATGTCCTGAGCATGGGACTTTGATGGTCACTGCACTAGGTAGGTTACTGAGGCTCATTTTGCTCTGTAATCCCTCCCTGACATTTGTATCATTGCCTCATCCTACAGGTAATGAAAGGGGACACAGCAAGGTTTCATGACCCCATCTATACATGAAAGTGTCAGGATCCAAAACCATTTTAGTCTAATTCTCCATTTTGAAGACTTGTGACTGACTGTTCCATGACTCCACTATGCCCTTGGCTTTGAAACATCCTCCCCGAGTGGAGAGAACAGCATTCTCTCTGACGGGCATGGGAATGTCACTCAGCACAGCAGGAACTTCACTGTCCTCTCTTGCTTTTCTATAGGGTCCACTACCCTATTTGTCAGGGACATCTAGTGCCTGGGGAGAACCTTCACTAATTTTGAAACTTGGCTTTGAATTTTGGGTCCACTTACTGAAATCCTAAAGGGCAATTTAAGAGCCCCACCCAGGGGCTCATAATTCCAGTGTCGGCAGGTTGATCTTGGTCCCAATTGAGGTCACCATGCAAGGCAATGGTCTTTCCTTAACTCTGCTCTCTTACATTGTTCATAGCAGAGAACTCAGTAGTCAACAACCTGCTAATCATTTTTTTTTTTTATTGTTTCAGGTTAATTTAATGGTACAAAGAATTACATTACAATGTTTGTTAGGTAGAGTCCCTCTTATATTTGTGTCCCATCCCCAAGAGATGTGCCATACACTCTAACACTGTGCCCATTAAGTGGGAGCACACCCATCCCTTTCTCTCCTCCCCTCTCCCCATTCCCTCATTTTTTCTGCCCCCATCTTGAATTGATTTGAGTTTTTCTCTTATGTGGGTGTGTATTAGATCATCTACTGAGTACATTGGATTCTTGCTTCTCCATTATTGTGATACTTTACTAAGAAGAATATATTCCACCTCCATCCAGGTTAATACAAAAGATGCAAAGTCCCCATCTTTTTTAATGGCTGAATAGTATTCTATGGTATACATACACCACAGCTTGTTAGTCCATTCCTGGCTGGGTGAGCATTTAGATTGTTTCCACATTTTTCCCTTTGTAAATTCAGCTGTGATAAGCAATCTAATGCAAATGTCTTTATGATAAAATGATTTTTTTTATTCTGGATAGATGTCTAGTAGTGGGATTTCAGGATGAGAGGTCTAATTTGAGTTCTTTGAGGATTTTTCATACTTCCTTCCAAAATGGTTGTGTTAATGTGCATGTTTATAATGTAAAAGTGTTCTTTTTTCTCCACATCCATGCCAGCATCTGCAGCTTTGAGACTTTGTGATGTGGGATATTGTCTCTGGGATTAAGTGATATCTCAGGGTGGTTTTGATTTGCATTTCTTTGATAATCAGGGGCAATGAACATTTTTTTCAAATGTTTGTTAGCCATTCATCTGTTTTCAGAATCTCTTGCCCAGTTGCAGATGGGATTGTTTGCTTTTTTTTGTTGAACAATTTGAGTTCTCTGTAGATTCAAGTTATCAAGCCTTTCTCAGATTCATACCCTGAAAATACCTTTTCCCATTCTGAAGGTTGTCTTTTTGCTTTACTTATTGTGCCCTTAGCTGTGCAGAAGCTTTTCAGCTTAAGTAAGTTCCATTTGTTTATTTTTGTTGATGTCGTGATTGCCATTGAAGACATAAAATCTTTCTCCATCTGAAATCCTCAAGAATTTTTCCCAGACTTTCTTCTAAGATTTTTATCATTTTATATCTTAGATTTAAATCTTTTATCCATCCTGAGTCAATTTTTTCACCAGGAGTGAAAGGTGTGGGTTGAGTTTCAGTGTTTTACATGTGGTTGTCCAGTTCTCCCAGCACCATTTGTTGAGAAGAGATTCTTTTTCCCAGTGTATGTTCTTTTTTGGTTTGTCAAAGATCAGATAGCAACTAGAGACTGATTTCATCTCTTGGTTTTCTATTCTGTTCCATATGTCTATATCTATATTTTTGTGCCAATACCATGCTGTTTTGATTACTGTGGATTTGTAATATAACCCGAAGTTTGATAGAATAATGCCTCCAGCTTTGTTTTTATTACTAAGGATAGGCTATTCTTAATCAAATCTTAATTGCCAATTTTTCAAACCCCCAAACTGACATTTTAAAATTGCACACATTATGTGGTATATCCCTTAATGCATATGCTGGTGCACATGAATGCCTGTAAACAAAGTCATGCCTTCAGTCCAGTGTCTTCTTTTATTTCAGAAATGGAACATTGTGGAGTGGTTTAACCACTTCAGGGATTCCAGGGGTATCTGACCTGCAGCCTATGGGGGTTGAGGGCTGTGTGCAGATAATCTGAGGACCATTTTGCTTATTGTGGTGTCAAATATTATCAAAAAGTATGCAAGGAGTCTTTTTTCCTTATCTGTTTTCATTAGTGTTTTTAATTAGTGTATTTAATGTGTATCCCAAGACAACTTTTATTCTTCCAATGTGCAGCAGAAAAGAAAAAAAACATTGGACAGCCCTGGAAGGAAGGTCTTGCTGTGCTTTTTTGATCACCCTGGTGAGCCAGCGTCTCTCACTCCTGCTACAACACCTGCTACAAGTATGTGGTGATCTTGGGGACACATCTTACATGTTTAGCAAAAGCAGGGGGACTGGAAAGGGCTTTGGAAATTATAGGAATAAGGCATTTTGAAAGTACCATGCAACCAAAATGCAGCTTTTACAGGGGAGGGTGAAGTTGGAAATTTAGTGGGGAGGGACCAGGATTGACCTCAGCAGGGACCATACCGGTCCTCCTCGGAAAGCCTGGGGCTTACTCCCAACCTCTCCTCAGGCCTGGCTATTCCAGAGTCAAGTTGTCTTGGGCCTTCTGAGGGCTTGGTAAGAACTGCTTTTGCTCACTCAAATGGTTATTTATACCACACCTGTGCACAAAGAGCTTGCCCTGAGATCCCACAGCCATTACCCCAAAAAAGCATGGGGGACAGGGCAAGCATGGGTGTGTCTGCCCGAGAGCAATGGGGACTTCAGAAAAACAGCCTCTTCAGAGACCACAAGGCTGGCCAAATGAGGGGAACTCACAGAGCTCAAAGTGATTTTGCTTTTCCCAAACAGCAATTGACCAGAGAACTCTGTGTCTATGGATTCTGTCAAGTTCTTTTTTGTGAGAGTTTTATTCTTCTTGTGCTTTTCTTTAGAGAGAGATGGACTTGAGGCATCATTGGTCATTCATCAAAACCATAATAAATGTCATTATTCACTTAAAATTAAGAATTTCATCCCATAAATACTAAGCAGCCACATGAAATGAGACTCCCTAGTGCAGACAAAGCTCAGGGGTTTGCGTACCTTGGATCGTCCACTTCTCTTTTCCTTGCTGAAGCAGCCTGGCCTCTGTGTTTTGTGGGCACAGCTGAGTCTGAGACAGCCACGTGCCAGCTTCCTCCCAAATGGACAGGATGGTGAAAGTTTCCAGTCCTCATTGCTTCACCTTCCTTCACTTCCTAGGCTGAGTTGTTCCTTATTACACTGCAGAGGAGGAATTGGCTTGAGGTAGAAATAGACTCTGAGCTTTCTGGATGTGCTACAGTCCATATTTTCCTAAGGTAGCTTAGGTGTGCCCATTTTCACGTGTAGCCAGTCTGAAACGTGTCATAATCGTGTTTCTGAAGGGCACTTACCAGCTTGTGCTTAAACCCCTAATGGATGGGTTCCCCTTCCATTGAAATGTGTTTGGAAGCCAAGTTCTGAGAGCAGCTCACTGGAGGCCTGATGTTCCCTGTGATAGTGACAGAAGCTGACCACTGTCCAGGAGAATATGGGTATCCATATTCTGAGTTCTGACTTGCTGGGGTAGGAATCTGTCTATGGTTTTGAAAAGAGATGGTGGAGTAACTGCACCAGGAAGCAAGAGAGCCTGTACCAGCAGGTGAGAGAGCCATGAGTTTGGGTAGGTGGAAGGATGGAAATACAGAGGGACCCAAGCTATTTCTCTGTATCTTTTCCTTGCCTTAGCTGAATGCTAAAAAACAAACATGAATCAATTCACCTATGCTATTCTAGACCGACGGATGGATGGAAGTTTAGGTGACGTTTTCTTCCACCAATTTGATATTCTCCTTATGGCTCTCTAATACTCTTACAGGCCACTGCCTCGAATAAGATAGTATGGGTCTCTGTGGTTGGTTTTAGGCAGTGTGGTTGTCAAGGGAAAGATTATGAAGGGAGAGTTTCTCCCCAATAATGCCAACTCTTATAATCAAAGTGGCTGCTGACTGTGTCCATAGAAGATCAACAGCCTACTACAACCCTGAGTTGCGTCAGCCACCTCAGGAGGACAGGTGGGACATTAGCGAGGTAGAGATGCCACTGATTAGGAAGGAAGCCACAGAAACAAGGAGCATTTTCCCCCCATTTCCCAGCTGCTTGCCTCCTGGAATGACATCCCAAGCCTTGGCACCAGCCCGCCAGCCCAGCAGCTACACATTGCTCAATGCTTTGGCATCTGGTCAACATGCACATCTGGATGTGCAGCTGGCTTCAGAAATTTCCAGTGGACTCTGGCACTTGGTACCATTTTAGGCCTTTGAGAATAGCCTCAGGCTTGGAAGAGGCCACAGCATATCCTTTCTCAGCGGGAGCTTCTCACTCCATCAACACCTGAAGCCCACTGTTGGGGAGAAGCCTCTACTCCATCCAGGCAAAGAGAGAAAGGTCATGAGTGAGCTCAGTGAATGAGCACAGCATAGCACATCCAGATGTCTGTCAGGCATGGGTGTTTTCTGGTGGTGATCAGCACAAACCGAGAGTAGAGCAGTGAACCAGTTAAGTATAATGAAGGATTCACAGCCTCACTGGAGGCTTCCTGTCTCCCCAGTGGCATTCACAAGTGGCTCACATTGAAAAAGCAAGGCAGGAAGGTGAAGCCATCCCAGCCCCTCCTCCTATCTTCCTACTGCTTTAGTGTGTCTGACTCTGGAACAATAGCAACATCTATTCGCTGAATATTTATGAGATGTCAGAAACTGTATACACATGGGCTGATGTAAGCTTTATGACAACCCAGTGAGGTATTATTCTTACTCAGTTTTTAAGCAGAGGAAACCCAGCACAAAGATATGAATTACTTTGGCCATGGAGACACAGGTGAAATTCAGTGTCAGCTCTATTTGACTTCGAAGTCCATATTCCTCATGGATGGTCATGCCACTGCCTAAACTCTTTTAGCTCCACTTTCCAAGTGTTTTGATGGGAGTTATAGCAGTAGCCATACATTTAACTGTCTGGGTTATGTAGGATAAAGTATGACTGCATTAAGACCTAAGAGTAGCTTATACAAATTTAAAGCTGTTTTTTTTTTTTTTTCCTCAGTCTGCATGAAAGCAATTCAGGACTGACATGCCAGCTCCACAATGTCTGGTAGGTATGATAGCCCTGTTCTCATCCATATGGTCCAGTATGATTCTTCATGATGTCTGCTTCCAGCTGGCAAGACACACACAATTGGGACAAGGCAGGGCCCACCTGTGTGTAACAAGGAACGGCACACAGAACTTTTACTTACGTCCAGTCTGCCACCACTTAGCCAGAGGACCTCACATGGCAATGAGGAGACTGTAAAAATTATCCTTTATTCTGAACATTCAGGTGGATGCCGCAAGTCTAGTACCAAAGACATATAGAAGGCAAAAATGGAAATCAGGGCAAAACTCTCACCCTTTGCCACATGTCCTAATAGCCGATCTGAATTTCAAAAGGGAAAAAAGTGCTCTACCTCTAATGTAAAGATGGCTGGGACATCCTGGAGAGGGCTGGTCAAGGATAATTGTAGTCTGAGGTTCTACTGAGTCAGAGAGGTACAACCAAGAGAGAGACAGCTGGGAGTGAGGGGAAGGGGAGAAGAGAGAACAAACCATTGATCATTGGATACAACTGGTCACATAGCCTCAAACATGACTGCAATGGAAGCTTCAAAACATAGGTTAGCTCACAGATATGGAGTGAGCACCAACTGTCTCAGCCATGAAAATTTCATATGAAAATAAGAATTTCCAACTTAAAAAAAAAATCGAACGTAACAAACCCAGTCCAACTTTTAAATTAATTAATTAATTATTAAATCATAACTGTGTACATTGATGCATTTATGGGGTTCAGGGTACTGGTTTGTTATACAAATGTGAAATGCTTACATTGAACTGATTAGCACATCTATCACCTTGTTTACTTGCTTGTTGTGCTAAGACAATTATACTCTTTACTTAATAGTTTTGAAATGTACCATTGCATTATGCACATTAGGTGAGGTCCCTCAACTACCCTCCCTCCTCTGCCTTCCCCTTCCCTCTCTCTCTTCTTCCCTTTTACTTTCTGGATTATCATTATGTTTTACCATTTGTATGAATGTGTAGGTGATTATATATTGATTTTATAGTAGCATTGAGTACAGTGGTACTTTTTTTTTCCATTCTTGATAAGAATATGTTCCAGCTCCATCCAGGTAAACATGAAAGATGTGAAGTCTCTATATTTTTATGGCTGCATAGTATTCCATGTTGTACATCTACCACAATTTCTTAATCCATTCATGGGTCAATAGGCACTTGGACTGTTTCCATGTTTTGGCAATTATGAATTGGGCTGCAGTAAACATTCTGGTGCAGATGTTATTTGTTGTAAAATGATTTTTGATCATCTGGGTATATACCTAGTAGAGGAATTGCAGGATCGAATGGTAGGTCTACTTTTAGTTCCTTGAGTATTCTCCAAATTTCTTTCTAAAAAGGCTTTGTTAGCTTGCATTCCCACCAGCAGTGTAGAATTGTTCCCTTCTCTCTGCATCCACGCCAACATCTGTAGTTTTGGGATTTTGTTATGTGGGCCAATCTTACTCAAGTTAGATGATATCTCAAATAGTGCTTTGTTTTATATGGAATCAGAAAAAAACAAAAAAACTCGAATGGCCAATACATTACTCAAAAGTAAAAACAAATCAGGAAGTATCACATTCAGGTTACACTAGAAATCTACAACAATCAAAACAGAAATCTACAACGATCAAAACAGCATAGTACTGGCACAAAAACAGGGAGGTAGATTTATGGAACAGAATAGAGAACTAAGAGATGAACCCAGCTACTTATCTTCATTTGATCCTTGAAAAGCCTATCAAAAATATTCAGTGGGGGAAAGACTCCCTATTTAACAAATGGTGCTGGGTGAACTGGCTAGCGACCTGTAGAAGAGTGAAACTGGACCCCCACCTTTCACCATTAACAAAAATTAATTCTCACTGGATAAAGGATATAAACTTAAGATATGAAACTATAAAAATACTAGAAGAGAGTGCAGGGAAAACACTTGAAGAAATCAGCCTGGGAGAATATGTTATGAGGAGGACCCCCGGGCCATTGAAGCAACATCAAAAATACTTTACTGAGATCTGATCAAACTAAAAAGCTTTTTCACAGCCAAGAGCAGTCAGTAAAGCAAACAGACAACCTTCAGAATGGGAGAAGATTTTTGCAGGTTATGCTTCCAACAAACATCTGATAACTAGAATCCACAGAGAACTCAAACTAATCAATAAGAAAAGAACAAATAACCCCATTTCTATGTGGGCAAGAGACT
>CAUYPK010086027.1:0-37264 GCA_963574355.1 Loris lydekkerianus | reverse complement strand
CACTTTTGCTCAAGCTCTCCCCAAGGCAGCTCAACTGAGCGCCAAGTCCAAGAACACCAAAAAAGTTCACAGGTAAGGCCTTTCCAGTTTGCAGTCTCACTGCTGCTTGTACTCACGGTTGCTGGTGTGATTAGGTTGATCGAACACACGCAGCCTCTTGCCAGTTTTCCACTGTTTTTGTCCTCCTCCTGGGGTCCAGAAGTCCCTTGCTGGCTCCCTGTATCCTCAAAGGGATGATCATAGGCAGATCCCACCAGCCAGAGATGTCTGGAATCTTGTCTCCCCAGATTCGCCCTGCCCAGTTGCCTCAAATTTGTAATTATTTAATGGAGATTCTCAAATGCTAAACCACTGAAGTTGATGAAGGCATTTGGGAAATTTTTAAAAAGCAAATGAAGGAGGGAGAGAGGGGAGACAGAGAGAGAGAGAGAGAGAGAGAGAGAGAGAGAGAGAGAGAGAGAGAGAGATAGATAGATAGATAGATAGATAGATAGATTTCCTGGGCACTCATGATTACATTGCAGAGAAACTATCTCAAAAATATAAGTTGCCATGTGATTCTGATCAGGAGCTGGATTTGAGAAACAATGATAAATGTTATTGATCAACATATTCAAACACTTATTCCAGGGAATCTCAAGCCTCAGAAATTCTCTTTAAAGAAATGGTTTTCTGAATGTATTTTTTAAATGTTTCAAACTAGTTCATAGATTCATAATGCTGTCTAGCATATTTTGAGAAATACTGTAATAACTAAATCTATTTCCTTTTACTGAACCCACATTTGCTCAGACAGAAACTATTTCCCCTTATGCTGTTGTTGTATAAATAAAAACAGAAATAATTGCAACTTAAAGAGACCAGATTTATATAGGTGTAAAATTAAATATTTGGAAAGTTTATGTACCTATTTCTCTTGATGTACCAGTAAGAATTTAATTGATCTAATTTCTGCAAGTAGCCATAACGCTGCCCATAAAATTTAAACAATCACCTATAAATTTTGTACATATTAATTCATTATCTGAGTTAGGTTATATAAAATAAACCAATTGCATTTTGGGGTCCCTATTATTGTTATAATTGTTTGCAGGCATAGTCATAGCCAAAGTAACATAGGAAGCTTATTGCTTTTGTCAAAGAAAAATTAGGATGAATTAGAGTTAAACACATCAACTTCATTCAAGGATGTTGCCGGAGGGGAGGGAGAAAACTGGAACTGGAGTCCACGGAAACAGACTTACATGTCGTTAAGCACCAAGGCGGGTGTTAAGGGAGCGTGGTCCGTGTGATGAGGCCATTCGTTTCTGCCACTGGCTCTTATTAAAGTTAGGTTCCTAACCTCTCACAGAGACTTGGAACAGGGACATAACTTTCTTAATTATTTCGAAGGAATGGTTCCCAGGTTCTTGAGAACATTTCTTTTTTTTTTTTTTTTTTTTATTAAATCATAGCTGTGTACATTGATATGATCATGGGGCATCATATACTAGTTTCATAAACCATTTGACACATTTTCATCCCAATATTCAACATAGCCTTTTCTGAATAGTAAAACTGGCAAGAGACTGGAAGTCAATTTGCATCTGAAATGAGCAGGGAAAGTATATACTACGGCAAATTTTATAAAGTAAATCTGTAAGAAACGAAAGATCAGGGGGCTTAAAATCTGGAAGATCTTGTCTAAAGTTTGGTGAAGCCAAGGGGAATGTTTAGGCTCCCTTGACCTCTTTCTCTTGGATAACGCTGAGCTGGCCATTCCTGGACTCTGGGAGGGGTTTCAGCATTCGTTGAGGTTAACTTGGCTCTTCTTTGTAGACTGCATGATTCACTGTGAATAACAGCACATTGCCTCCAGCCATTTTATTAACAACTCTATCTTCATTTCATGCTGAGGATATACACGGAATAATGTTTTTGACCCATTTTCATACTTATATGTGGCATACTGTTGATTGATGAAAATAATTCTTTAAAAAAATCCCAGATGTAAAATTTCATGAACTAATTTCCCTCATCCCACCCTCGTGTGATTTCCATTAGAAATAGAAGTAAGAATTTATCATTAGGGACATTGTCACCAAAATATTCTCTTAATCCGTGGAGTTAATTAGGAAAAGAAATAATAACGATGGTTTGAAAATCATTTAATGAACGATAATGATAAGAAAAAAATAGATGACACCATGAGCTGAAATTTCATATGAGGATTTACTTAAAGCAAGTCATTAACCCATAAAGTAATTATTCAGCTTTGAATCTCCAATGCGTAAAAAAAAGAAATTGCTTTGATTTTTCCATGAAGAAACACAAATGGCAAAATACACATGTATCATATTTTTAATGAGAATTAAAATAAATCTTTTACATTTTGTTAAAAAATACTTAAATGTTAGCTATAAAAATGAAATGTGAAGAATCTTCCAAGAGACAGGGTATAAAGTTTTAAATTCATTCTGTTTGGTGTCAATTCCGTCTTTGTAAGGAGAAATATGAATGTTGGAGCTAAAGCTCGGTTGATTTTCTTTTAAAAAATATAAACCTCACAAACAAAGGAAGTATAAGATTTTCTAATTTATTTTCCACAAATACATTTCTAGCACTATAGGTACTGGCAAAACACAGGAGGATATTTCATTCACCAAAAGCCCATTGATATCCAGGTAATTCTGTAGCCTGCCAAGGCTGTTTGATATGTTCTTTAGCTGACTTGGGTTAGCTGGCCTTTTAATTCTTTGAGGATTTCCCAAGGGTGGAAGCAACGGTGTACATGCCAGACATGTGAAATCTAATTAAAAAAAATAAAAAATAAAACCCTTATTTTCAACTTGCCCAAGATACTGTTGTTACTCAAAAAAAAAAAAAAAAAAAATCTATATCTAAGAACAAGAACAGATAAAACAAGAAAAAGGCTACATTTCAAAAACTAGTACAAGAAGTAACAAAGGGAATGAAATTTCTAATAAATAGGGTTGTTCAAGCTGAACTTATATGACTCTTTGTTGAAATCATTTAAACTATGAATGGAAATATAAGAGAGAGTGGCAATAACAACTCACATTGTGAAGGAGTTTATATGTGCCAAACTCTGTTCAAAGTGATTTGTAAATCCCATATAATCTGCAACATTGTAATGATGTTGGAAGACTACACTATTATCCATGATGTGCCAGGCATTGTACTAATTGTTTTACATGTTATGCTCTGCATAATTCTCATAGCAGCACTCATTTCAATTGGATTATTAGTCTCATTTTTAAAATGAAAAAAAAAAAAAAGGGCATAAAAAATTTCTGCAATTTAGTCATTATACCAAGGAAGATTGGAGCCAGGATTGTCCCTAGAGAAGGTAATCCCCATATAAGGTCTTTATCAACTACTATGCCAATAGACTGAATTCTTTATTAAGTTCCTTTATTCACTTACTTGAAATTTATTTAAACATATTTGTTGAGTAATCTACCAAATGGCACGCAGTCTGTCTTCTAGAGAAGTCCAAAGCACATTTAATACAACAGGCTTGGAGTACACCACCTTTAATAAAACGTTTCTAACTTTGTTTTACCAAATATTTTCAGTTTTTATTTCTCAAAAGATACCTCTTTGTTTTCAATACCTATTAATATAATATGAAAATAGGATATAGAGAAGAAGGTACATGTGTAACAGAAAAGGTAAGACTAAGTTACAACACCTATAACCCGAGGCAAGAGGCAGTCCTGCTAAGGACGCTGCGTCTGTTTTGGAGTGCCCCCACAACAATTTCAAACTCTGTCTGGTACCTGGGTCTAACTGGAGTTGTCAGTGTTGTTGGGACAGGGATGGGTCTTCCTGGACCTCGGCCTCTCTCACCATCAGGTTGCTTTTTAGCCCTTTACATCTCTCGCCACATTCACCAGATGTGTGAAGGAACTCTGGGACCTGTGCTTATGATGGTCACCCCAGGGCCCTGTGGATGAACCAGGATCATGAAAGCGGGTCTGGTGAGCCAGGGCATGACTGCTTTCATGAAATATAGTGAGGGACTCCAGGAAAATGTGAACATGCTCACATCAGCTGTGGGGTGAGAGATGGATCCCGCTGTCCCGATCTAACCTTTGGACTTGGGATGCGTGCATGGGCCGGTGTGTCAGCTCTCACCTGTTTGTTCTCCAGCTACAATACCCTCTCTAGTTTATTGCACCTAAGGGCAGCATTAAGTGGTGACAACTGTCCTTTAAGAGTGCTCCTTATACCAAGGCGTTTTCATATCTATGTGTTGTTTCATGCCTGACAAATGAGGTGAACACATGTTCTCCTAGCTCAGTGGTTCTCAACCTTCCTAATGCTGCGACTCTTTAATACAGTTCCTGTGGGTCCCGACCCATGCGTTGAGAATCGCTGTCCTACACCAAGTCAAACCCACTAGATTGTTTGGACCATGGGAACCTCTCCCAGGCTTTTTGCTGGTGGCTATGTACGGAAGGCAGCAGCGTCAACATCAAAAAGGTCATGTTGTAGCAATGTGTGGCCTAAGGAGTTTAAGTGGTGCTGCTGTGGCAGGATGTGTTGCTCCACATTTACACCGTAAAGTTCCAAATTCAATTTGTTTAGGGAAAGAGTTATCATTTCCTGTCTCCTTCACACTGTAGGTAAGAACTGGACAGGTGCTCAGAGTCAGCAAAGTCAGCTTTGAAGACATTATCAGGAGTTTGTATTCCTGGGTAAATGCTGCCATGTCATGAGTAATAGGAGCTTATGCCAGTGAATAAGTTCAGATTGCACCTGCTCACAGGTAGACTCATCCAGGAGAGCTGCCAGTCTATGCCCCTGCTCCACTTACTCCGTTCTCCCCAGCCTTCCAGACACTTCACCTCTCACTGATGGCCCTCACCCACATTCTCCATGGCGGCACTTCGCTGCTGCACAGCACATACTTGTTTTCATGCTTGCCTCCATTTTTCCACATATATTTCTAATCAATGGAACATTCTCAGTGTATGATACAGTCTTATTCATAGTGAATAATCAAATATATTTTTCTGTTTGTTTAATAAAAAAGGTGGTTTCAACCTTTAGACTATGTTGCACAAAATTATTCACTTAACTACATGAACAAGCCAGATCCTTAAGGGGAAAGCCAGTCCTGGTAAACAAAGATGACAGTTAAGACATATCTCAGGCTTCTATTAACATAGGGCTCATTACTTCACAAAAATCAGTTTGAACTATTTTTGGAACACATTTGCTTATTAAACACTATAGTATACTGCTATACACTTGAGTCAACCAGTGTACAATTTGTTCTCCAGAGCGGTTATTCTTCAAATAGTTCACAGAATTTGTTTCTTAAAATGTTCAGCTTACTACCGAAGAGTTGCTTTAATACTGAAACTACCTGGTTTATTTATTATAGAAAAAATTTAAGATTATTTTTACCTTACTTCATCTTGTGATGCTTAATTGATTCGGGAAAGTGAAAAGTATTAAGGATAACAACACAGGTAATAGCTAAAATGTTTAAGCCTGTATTTATATTAAATACAAATCATTATTCTAAAATCTTCACAAGTGTGATCTCACATAATTTGTATGACAACAGCTATAAAATAAATTATGTTCCCCCCAAAATCTATATGCTGAAGCCTTACCACCCATAATGATGGTATTTGGAGATAAAGCTTTTGGAAAGTAATTAGGATTAAATGATGTCATGAGGGTGGGACCCTCCTGTGAGACTAATGGCTTTTTATAAGAACAAGAAGAAGAGGTATTATTCTCTTTATCATGTGCCGACACAGTGTAAAGGTGGCCTTCTGAAGTTTAGGAAGTGGGCCCTCACCAAGGAGCAAATCATTCAGCCCCTTCATCTTGGATTTCCATGACTTCAGATTGTGAGAGATGAATGAATGCTGTTTAAGCTGCCATTCTAGGGTACTTTGCTAGACCAGCCTTAGCAGACTAATGCAACAAATTTAGCAAGTAGGGACTTAGGTCATCCCTATTTTACTAATGAGGAAACGCAAGCACAGTGCTGTTAGTAGCCCAGCTGGTTGATCATAATTCTAGTAGCACAACCTCTAGCTCTCTGGGCTTCAGACTTAACATCTGAGCTTCTAGGTTTTAGTCTGAGCTCTCCCCTAACTCTTTTGGGGAGCTTTATCAAATCTTATAAACTTTCTAAATTCCATATTTTTCTTTGGCAAGATGAGAAATATATTATCTACTTCCTACCTCTTCTATAAGATCAAATGAGATCTGACATAAAATAGTTATATAAGCTTCAAAGCATTGTACAAACTCATAGTATTACTATTAATATCACATTAACCCCCCCTTGAATTACCCACAGATTTCTGAAGTAGTTCAGTGCCCATTATACACACATTCTCTCAATCATTTTTGAAGGAAAAATTATAATAATTTTATATGTTGGAAGTTTCTTTGCAAGCATTACACTGCATGTAATATAGCAGAAAAGTATAAAATACCCTTTTTTGCTCTTTCTCTTGCTCTTGTTCTTTCTCTCTCTCACTATGGCAATACTTTCCTTTTGATTACATTAATGGGTCTTTCATAATAGAACTAGATTACATATATTCCATTCAAATTATTGTGAACTCACCATACCTAACAGGATACTAAAAAAGTGGAGTGAAAGAAGATTCTAGAAACCATTCAAATATTAACAAGATTTTTTTTTAGGGAAAGAGGGATTGATTGATCTATTCTTCATAATGTGCCTAAGTTCTTTGTATATCCTGTGAATATGTTCTCTCATTCTGTGAGTTGTATGTTTGTTTTTTTGATTATGTCCTCGGATGTGCAGAGGTCTTTTTAATTTGATCAGGTCCTATTCATTTATTTTTGATATTGCTGTGATTGCTTTTGGGGTCTTCTTCATCAATTCTTTATCTAGGCTCATATCTATAAGAGTGTTTTCAACATTTTCCTCTAGAATTTTTATAGCATCCTGCCATAGACTGAAGTCTCTTATCCATTGTGAGATAATTTTTACTAGTAGTGAGATATGTGGATCCTGTTTCATTCTTTTACTTGCACTTGAATGTTTACAGAAGCACAATTCACAACTGCAAAGATAGGCAAACAACACAAGTGCCCACAAGTACATGAATGGATTAATAACGTGGTGTGTGTATGCATATTGTGGAGTATAACTCAGCCAAAAGGCAATCTAGTACCTTTCATGACAATCTGGATAGACTGGAAACCATTCTTCTAAATGAAACATTACAAGAATGGAGAAACAAACTCATTGACTCATTATCAAATAGGAACTAGTCAGTGAACATTTAAATGCACACAAGGAAATAAATATCAAAGAAAATAAAGCTGAGGAGAGGGGTAAGAAGAGAATGGGGAAATTCACACCTATTGGGTGTTGTGCTCAAGAATTGGGTGAAGGGCAAAATTGCATATATAACTGACTCAGTCTGTACAAAAACAAAATATATAAACAAAACATGTGTACTCATAGCATCCTGAAATTTAAAAGTAAAATTACATAAATGGATTCATGATCTATGTGTATTTGACTTAATAAAAGGGAAAAAATAAAAGTAAAATTAAAAAACAAAAAAGGAAAAGTGATAAATTTCCTTTACTTTTTTGCCAGTCTGAAAATTGTTTTTAAGTTTTATTTTATTTTAACTGATGTATAATAACTGTTCATACTTACAGTATACAGTAAAATGTTTTGATAGATGTATGCAATGAGTTATAGTCCAATTAGGATAATCAGTATATTTATCACCTCAAATATTTATCATTGTTCTGTGATAAAAACATTCAAAATTTTCTCTTTTAGTCATTTTGAAATATTTAATATATTATTGTTAATTAAAGTCACCTGACCATGCAATGGAAATGGAAAAGTTTTAAAACCATCTTTGCAGAAAAAAGAAGCAAATTGTTTACAAATTGTTTACAATTTACCCACATTCCTTTAGGATTTTGTTCTGTGTAAATACTGTAAAAAAGAATAGTCTGAGGCCAGGCACAGTGGCTGATGTCTGTAATCCTAGCACTTGGGAGCCCGAGGCAGGTGGATTGCCTGAGCTTACAGGTTTGAGACCAGCCTGAGCCAGAACAAGACCTTGTCTCTAAAAATAGCTGGGTTTGGGGGCAGGTGACCCTAGTCCCAGCTACTCAGAAGGCTGAGGCAAGAGGATCACTTGAGCCCAAGAGTTTGAGGTTGCTGTGAGCTGTGATGCCACACACTCTATCAAGGGCAACATAGCGAGACTCTGTCTCAAAGAAAAAAAAAAAAAAAGAGTAGTCTGTATTTTTTTAAAAAAATCATAATTTATAGAAAAGTGATATTGAATGCCATGTGATACCTTTCAATTTTATTATCTCATTGAATTTTTACAATAGCTCTTCAAGTGGGTGTCATAATTCCTATTATCATCGTTAAGGAATAGCAGTTAAGAGAAGTTACTTGACTTTTCTAAAATTACACAGCTATTAGACGATTTTTCCATCTAGGTTTTCACTCTAAAATTAATATTTACTCATGTAAGTATTGTTTGATTGACTTATGAATCTTATTGAATACTAACAGTTTAATTTTTACTTCTAGAGGTAGGAAGGGCTGGAGCCATAATTTGCTAGTTCATTAAGCATTCAAACAGTCTTCAAACAGTATCCAAACTGCATTTCACAATAGAATGTATTAGAATCAAATACACTTTCTCAGTCTCTCCTGCAGCTAAAATTCAGCAGGCAACATAATTCTTTTCAATGAAATGTGGGCAGAAATTTGCTTTGGCAATTTGGGAAATGTATTCATTCTCTCTTGTAGGTACCAGTATAGCCTACACCATTCCTTTGCCATGTCTTCTTACCATGAATGTTCATATAATGCTGGGAGAGCCACTCTGTAGCCAAAAGATAAAATCCAAAAAAAATATAAAGATGCTGTATCTGGCATGACTGAATTATTGAAAAAAAAATCAGCTGCAAATCTCTACACTCTTCAATCAAGAATTAAACTCTTGCTGATTAAATCTACGGTTAATCAGGTAATGTGTTAACTGAAGCTGAAAATGTTTCTGAGTAATATATGCAAGCCCTGAAAACTTTATGCATCTTTGTGGGAAAGTATTATGATACTTGCTGCAAACTATGAATTGGAAACTTGATACTAGATAAATGCTACCTGCATGGATATTTTATGCCTGACACTATTTTAGAAATGATAAGATTTTCAAAATTTAATGTGATATTGTCTATGCTATCAAGGTTCTTATAACATTAAGAATTTATAAAAGTGAGATGATCTCTGTTATCACCCTTTTCCTTACCTGAATCTGTTTACTTTAATTTTAATAAGAATCTTGTGTTTTCCTTTGGGAACAATTGCCTTGGTAGATTGAATTTCTGGCTCCAATTCTTCACCCTTCACTGTTGTTATGACCTTGAAGTACTTCACACAGCAGGTGGGGTGATGTTCATGCTCTTTGATTCTGGCTGTGTCATAATGATCTATGTTAGAATGATACGAACAAAAGCTTGAAATGGTCCTCAGCCATGAAGAGGCTATCTTGAACCTTGGACGTTACCTGATCAGCCTACCGCTCCCAGAGAAGAAGAGAAACATGTGCAGCAGAGCTAACTCAAGAAAGTAGGATCTACCCTGTCGAGATCAGCTGAAGCTGTGAATGCCCAGGGGTTGATATTTCTGGTGATGCCACTCAATTATGAAGTTGAGCCACAAGAGCTGATTTATGCATTGATGTCCACATGATTGGAGGAAGACTGGCAATGCCATAAGCTCCAGCATTGGTTGGTTGACCTAGATTTGTCCAATAAGTTATTCATTTCTCCTCACGTTAGTTCTCTTGCTCTAAAAATTGCATAAACTTGTACTTGCTAGGAATCACATATGGACGATGCAGACCTGAGAATGAACCTGCCACTAAAAAAGCACTCAAGAGATGGTAAGAGAGAAAATGGTAATCTGGTGGAATATCTAGATGCAGTTTCCTTTGGAGACTATCAGTGCAAGTTGATACATTTCCTCTGTGATTTAAATCATTTGCATTAGGCTTATGTTGCTTGCTGTAATTCAGAAGGGTCAACAGAACTTCCAATGATGATAAATTAATACCACTGAGCAACACTGAGACCCTGTCTAACAACAACACCAAATGCAAAAAAGTTATCAATAAAGTATTCACAGCTTAGAGCTTTGGTATCTGAATATTTTAAATAGAAATGAGATTTTGACTAATAAGGAATCAAAGATTAAGAAACATTATATCCTGGTGAGAAAAAAATACACAGTAAAAACAAAAAGGAGGTGTATATCCAGGGAGAGTGAGCCATTTAGGTTTGCCTTCAATCTTTTTCAACAATTCCCATTGACTTATTTTTCTCTGTATGGTCCATAAAGTCTTTTTTTTTTTTTTTTTTTTAGAGACAGAATCTCACTTTGTCACTCTCGGTAGAGTGCTGTAGCATCACAGCTCACAGCAACCTCCAGCTCTTGGGCTTAGGCAATTCTCTTCCCTCAGCTTCCTGAGTAGCTGGGACAATATAGCCCACCATAATGCCTGGCTATTTTTTGTTGCAGTTTGGCCAGGGCCAGGTTTGAACCCGCTACTCTTGGTATATGAAGCTGGTGCCCTACTCACTGAACCACAGGTGTCACTCGGTCCATAAAGTCTTATTTGTTTGTGTGCCTGGTGATTTTGTTGAAAATAGGATATTTAAGTCTAATAATTTTTCTAGCAATTCTGAAAATCAGATTTTTTTTTCTTTTCTAAGCATTTCAGGGTTTTTTTTTTTGTTTGTTTTGTTTTGGTTTTTATTTTTATTTTTTATAATCCCTACATTATATTATTACAACACTATATATATTCTGTTTAGCATTCTATTTCTCAATATTACATTATATATATGCATTTGTGTATGTATAATACACACATATATGTACGCATGCATACATGCATATATACATATATGCGTACATCTTCATAAATGAAGAACTATATATGTAGTGAAGTATTGGTAAATGTTTACCAATCAGCTCTCCCAGATAAAAACAGCTCTGATTTATAGCATTTGCCAATTGCTGTTGTTTTGTTTTTAATTTTTGTCCCAGTTGATGCCTCTGTGCCAAGGAGCAGCCTAAGATGTAAACTGAAGCTCTCTTCAGATCTTGTCTGAACCTGTGCTGGAGCGCTTACAATGCCTTTTTAATTCCTTGCATGTGTGTGGTTGCTTGGGAGTATGAGGACCTCATGGGTTTCTCCGAGGGGGTGGGGGGAGGGGGAAGAAAAACGAAGGAGGAAAACTTAAGCTGTCAGTCTTCCCCAGGAAGTCACTTCAGCCAAGGGGGCAGAGGTTTGCGACAAAAGTGTGGGGAGATGTAACCACCGTTCCAGCCTCTTTTCGTCACCTCTAAGATCAGAAGCAGCAATCAGCAATCAGAGCACAGATCCTCAGTATTTGATGGAACAATCAGGTGGTTCCTTTTTACCCACCTTCATCTTCTCAAGCTTTGCCCAAGTTGCTCCTGGAACACATGCCCAGCTGCCCCGTCATGTGACTGAGGTGTGGTGGTGCATAGCTGCTACCAGGAAAGTCAAAAGCTTTCAGTAAAATGCCCTCATTCCAAAATCTTTCCATTGGATAGATACTACCAGTTCAATTTTTGTCTAGATAGAGAGAGATGCTTCTGGTGGGGCTTTCCATTCTGCTATCTTCTTAGAATCCCACTTGTCATTTGTCATCAAAAGTCCCTTGTGTGGTCTTTCCTAGCTGTCTATAGCTTCTCTTCATCTCATCTGCATACACTCTGAAATATGAGAGATTTATTCTAATTTTCTGGTCTTCAAATCAGTAAGAAGCTCTGTTTTAGCCACATATTGCTTATTTATATGTTATATGGATAGGTCATAAAACATTCCATCCGTTACACTCAGTGACAGACCAATTCTTTCTATCCAAGTAACAGAAGGAAATGAATCTCTCAGTAGCCTGTTCAAGCCAGTCAGTTGGTTCTGATTAAACAATTTAAATTAATTTGAGTACAATAGGTCAGTCTAATATAAAACACCTCTTATCAGAGGGTTGGCTCCTCTGGGTCCCAAACTAATAAATTACTACTTAGATCATTTATCTTTACACCTTAATTATTTGGAGGTTGATAATTCTTCTCGTTCAGAGTATAACCTATTTTGAAAAAGAAGTTTTAACAACGTTTATGAGCTGGTATTTTTAAAGATTATGTTACAGTGTTATACAAATCAACTTTTCATGCAATGATTTTTGAGCATTTTTGAAACATGGTGCGTCTGAAAACCTTCTACACAGAAAAGTGTTTTATTGAGTTTAAGCTGTGTTATATATATAAAATGCTTTTCCTCAAGTGTTTTACCCATTAAATGCAATAGTTATATGTATAAATTTTAGCACAGCACACATTTTCATATCTCAAAATTCCAATTAGAAGTCTTTCTTTTGAAGGAATAAAATATCATATTGAATGGTTTAAAAACTAATTGGTTTATAAGTCAATGATGAAGTTACAGTACCACTTTATGTAAAATGCAGAGATAAGCAAAAATTTAATTAACATTGGAGAAATTTAATTATAAGTTTTAAATATATAAATGTACTCATACCAAATTCATATATATATATATGACTATATGTGTATGGCTGTGTTTGTGTGTGTGTGTTTGCTACTATTACAGAATATATTATACAGCTATTCTGCTGCTATTATAGAATTCAGTTTATACAATTCAGTTTATAAATATATATGAATATATATTGATATATATGTTCTTACAATTCTGGAGAATAAGAAATACATGATTAAGCCTCCAGAATCTGATGAGGGCCTTCTTGCTGTGTGGTAAAATAGCAGGAGCTATCACATGGTGTAAATAAAAAGAGAGGGAGGGAAAAACTCATTTTTTTTTAAGCCATCCACTCCCGCAATAATGGCATTAATCCCTTCATGAGGATGGACCCCTGAAGACCTAATCAGGAGGGGACCTGCTTTTGGTCCCCTCCTCCCACCACTGGTTCATTGGGGATTGAGTTTCTAATGCAAACTTTTTGGAGAGCACATCCAAACCATAGCAAAGTGTATATGACAAGCATTTGTGTGTGTATACATAATATATGTGTTTCTATAATATATATATCAACACATAGCAACTGGCATATTAACAAATTATTATTATATCAATTTAGTAATATTATACTACATTTTATACATATAGTTATAGAATATATAGTAATCCTTGATATGTATGCATATAACTCTGTCATAATTATTCTATATATGTGTGTGTATATGTATATATATATATATATATAAAAAATCACAATTTTTCTTAATCCAGAACTTTTGGAGTTTTATCTCTGGCGTGAGCATAATAAGAAACATAAAGGTGATTCAGATCTCTAGAACTTACTGGATTCTCTGTGTTAGAAAGAATAATCACTGTTTCTGAAGGTATGTTTTTTTCCGAATTGTGCTTTCTGAGTCTAGGAACCAAAAATCAACATTGGTAATAATCCAGATGATTCTGCCATCTCATTAATTTGGAAATTTAAAAGTTACCAGTTACTTTTTAAAATTTTTCTGAGATGTTTACTTTATGGAACAAGAACCTTGGCAAAGTCATTTTATTCCAATATGGTAAATACTGTGATAAGATTGTGGTGAGATAATATTCATATTTCTTTCTATATCAAATTGATTTGATCAATCAGAATGATTGAAAGAAAATAAAATCAAAGAGAAACATGTCAAAATTTATAATCCTCTACTACAGACCTGGCTGAGAATAAAATTATCTCCTAGAAATAGTTTCAGATGAGAAATTTGGGAAATGTTGAAATAAACTATTTTTGGCATTTATCTTAGTCTTTGTCTAGTGTACTCTAAATTTTTTCTTACAGACAGATCACTCTTGACTAAATTCCCAAATGAACAAACAAAGGAAGAGAAAAATTTGATTTGCCTGGGTGTAAATAATAGTTAATTTCACGTCTACCCTAACTCATTTTATTTACTACTCTAAAATAAAGCTTGCTTTCACATATCCCTAACCAGACATGAAAGATAAAAGCCAAAATAAGGGGAAATAGTAGGTTTTTAGGTAGATGTGAAAGAGAAATTAAAAATAGCTATATAGCTTGTCAAAGAAAATGTTCAAAGGTGTAGTTTTGGAATGCTTTCACAGAGAGAAAATAACTTTTGAAAAATCCCGAGGGCTCACTTAATGCAGATGGGAGGCAGAAGACAAGTGTCATAGGAAATAAAAAACGTAACAATTTTGATAGGTAAGCCAACAGAAAAAGAAAGAAGATGGGCAACAAAATTGAAAATTCCATAGGTGAACAGCTGTTTAAAGAGCAAAGGCGTCTATCATCACATTGGTTTTTGAAAGGTATTGTTTCAACCAAAGACAATATCATGTAATGGAAATTCTACACGTCCTTAAATAAGGAGAGCATATCTTTACTCATTTATTTGTTCCATTATTTACTCAATAAATTTTTATTGGCTACCAAAATGTTCCAATGACTGCGATAAATACACCAGAAACAAAGTCAGTAAAAAGTGTTCTTTATTCACAAGGAGCACACAGGGACATGAATGGAAAATTATGATGCATTGTTTATATTCAGGGATGGAAAATGGCAGACAATTAAGGAAGCAATAAATGTAGAGGTGAGTTTTAAAGAAAAACACATCAAAGCAACTGTGGCTGCAGCAACAGCAATCTTAGGAGTGGTGGAAGTGATGGTAATGGTGGTGATTGTGGTGATGGTAGCAGTGGTAATAGTGGTAGGTATTGAGGGAAATTAGATTGGGAAATAATGAGGAGATAAAAAAGTATAAGATAAATTCAATTGAATCCAAGTCAAAATCCCAGAAAGCTAATTTACAGATATTGACAAATCCATTATGAAAGTTTGTATGAAAAGGCAAAAGATCCAGAATAGCCAATACACTTATGAAGAACAAAGTTGGGAGACTGACCCTATCCAAAACTTCTAGACTAACTGCAAGCCATCACAATAGGGTGGACGTGGTGAAAGGGCATCCACGTAGATCAATGGGGTAGAATAGAGACCCCAGAAATATAGCCACGCAAATAGAGTCAACTTATCTTTCACTAAAGAAGAAAGACAATTAATGGAGAATGAATAGTGTTTTCAACAAATAATACTTTAGAAATTGGATATCTATATGAACTTGTAAATGGAATTTGAAATCATAACCTCCTAACTAGTCCTCCTGTTTCCACCATTACCTTGCCACAGTCACTACCCACATAGCAAATAGCTGATTTCCGTTTTCCACATGCAAACCATAGATCGGTTCTTTAAATGTGAGTTGCATAAAAATGTAAATCATTCTTCTTTTCATAATGATCTGAGATTTGTTTCCATTATTCCCAGGACAAAATTCAAAATTATTTTTGCCATTGTAGGTACAGTTTACTATTTCTCTTCTAATTCTTCTATATTGACAGAGCTTGTAGCTGATGACATTGAAATGCAGTTAAAGGCTACATTTCTCACCTCTGTTGGATGTAATTTTGGATATGTGATTGGATTCTGGCTACACTAATAAAAGGGATATGTTTAACCTTTTGACCATACTTTCCAAGTAAAAGGCCTTTGGATTCACTTTCTTCTTTTCATGTCATTGCTAGTTGCAGTACAGATGTGTTACAGGATAATAAAATATCCACCCTGGATGCAATTTCGGAAGTCCTGAGTTTAAGAATACAAAGCAAAAAGACCGAATGTCCTTGCACCGTTCATAATGGAACTAGAACATCATTTATGGATGACTTAAACTGAAACTTTCAAAGGGAAGACAAACTATTCGATTTTGTTCAAGCTACTGTTAATTTTTTCCCCTGTAACAGCTGGAAATTCCGTCCTAACCGTGCAGTGCCTGGAGTTTCCCTAGTTTTTACATCCCACCTGTCTGCATGCACCTCACGTTACCTTCCTTTCAGCTCCCTCTGCCTCAGCCTACTGGCTCCTTGTATCTCTAGGATATACTAAGCGTATGTCAAACCCATGGGCTTTCAAAATCACTATTTTATTTATCTACAAAGATAACCAAAATATCTGGTTCTCTTCTTTATTTTCATCAGATCCTTTTTAAGCATGCCTTGTTAGAGGGCACCATCTATCACCCTTCATCTCTCAGCCCTGGTTTATCCTTCTGTACAGAAATCATTACCATCTGACAAAATATATTGAATGATTTACTTGTGTATTGTGACATTTAGTACCATGAAACAGAGTCCTTAATTCTCCATTTTATAACTTGTATCCGAAATATTGTCAGGTACACAGAGAGAATGCCACAGAGATTTGTTGGATGACTGAATAAATAAATGAAAGAATATAGTGTCATCAGGAAAGGCCATGTAGAGTGAGAAGAGCTGAGAGCTGAGCTGAATGTCCTTAGATCTAAGAGAGACAAAGAGCAAGAGACCTCAGAAAGGGGACATGATGTGGCAGTGGCAGACAAACAAGAAGTAATCAAGACAGGGTGACATCTGGAAAATCCAGAAAGTCAGAGCTCCTTGAAGGAAGAAGACATGAAATGCAGCAGAAAGAGAGACATTCAGAAAGACATTGGTTCCAAAGTGGTGAGTTGATTTTAGAAGTCAGAAACCCGTTGAGGACAATGGTTATGGTACAGTAGTAGAAATAGAGGGCATTTTGCAATGGCTTGAGAATTACATGAAACTGAAAATGTTCAGAGAAAATGTAAGCTACTATTTTCAGGAGTAAAAAAAAATAAAGAAAAAAGAAAAAGAAAAGAAAACAAAAAACAGAATAAGCAATGACATTTATGAAGTGCAATGTCAATGTCAAAGGAACATTTGTCAATCCCAGGTTGAAAGAAAGAGTAACAACTCACTTGTTGGGACTAACAAAAAATAATGGAAGATATGAGTGTAATATAGTATAGTATAATATACAGAGGGTGCTAAAAAATGTACATACATTTTGAGAAAGGAAAATTGTATTAATTGTCATGTTTGACTTCCACAATCACAAGAGGTGCTCAAACACAACATGTATTCATCTCTTATTATCAGTATATGTTGAATATAGCAACTTTAATATATTGTTTCCTTTCTTAAAATGTATATATATATTTGGTAACTTCTCTATTTTGGCAAGATAGGAATTCAAGACTAAAAAAAAAGACAGTGCATGCATGGATTTCATGGAAAGCTTAAAGGAATGAGTTCTTTAAGAGAACTAGGAACTATAATTTGTAGTTCTGAATTATAATTTACAAGAGTGGTTGAGATAAATTTGTGGAGTGTTTGGCCAAGAATAAATAAAGGTTTGCAGTCAGCCCTAGAAGCTTGCTTGAAATTATAACCTCTACTGCCAATTGTTCTCCAAAAGCAAGAAGCTGGTGCCCCCAGATCATGATCAGATATTCTGAAATACTGATTTCCTACATTTAATAAGTTAGCTACCTCAATCCCTGCGTTACTCATAAACGCTCTCATAAAACGAAGCCAGCCTGACATGGTGGTGGATGGGTGGTATTTACTTTAAAATTTGTACTCTAAATGGAATTTTTCAGACTTTTTAGATCCATTAACCCAGACCAATTGTTCGAGCTTTCTTTAAACATAAGTTCTCTCATTTCAGCAGTAATAGCATCACCTAATTGGGTTGTTGTAACAATGTACTAAATAATGTAAATAGATAATGCTTCCTAAATGTTGTCTGTTATCATTATCGCCATATTCATTATTATAAACATTAATTAAGGCTGTAAAGGTGATTATTTCTTTTTCACACAGGCACAGCCAAAGTGATCTTATTGTAATAATATCATATAGGATTGCATGCATAAACTTGAAATCTAGATCTCCATCTCCATCTCATAAATTTAGTAATGATAAGACCCTCTGGCCTAGAATCCCTAATTCTGAGTAATCGGCACTGATGAATCATTTATTGTGAGCTGGTAGACCTCTCTCACTGCACCATGTCGGGCGTAGGCAGAGGAGAAAAAAATGCAATGTTCCTTTTTTAAGTTCTCAAGCAAAGAACTACAGTTCTACAGAGATTTAGCAGGAGGAGGCTACATTCATGCTCTGATTCATTTTATCCACATTATTCCCTTTTGTATTAACTTTACTCTACTATCATCACCCTGGGTCTACTGTCCACTCATCTAATAAAAAGAATTAAGAAGCTAATTAGATGAGCATCTCACTGATGTCCAAGACCAGCTTCATTATCTCAATTAGGGTCTGAATTATCAATTAGCTGCATAACTTATAGTTTCACAAGCACTGTGCACTGTAACATGTCAAAATTTAATTACAACACAGGCTATTAAAAGTGCTTAGAAAATGCTATGTGGTTAAATAGTAATAAAATATTTTGAAATGTAACTGTTATAAAGCCCTTAGCGCTAATTTTTAACTGTGCTAACACAGCAGAGTCACTGAGATTTGGGTCGGATGGTCCAAATGATGCAAAATCGTTTTCCAAATCTTTTGTTGTAATCTCTTTCCTCAACTCCCTCTGGCTTCTTATATTTATTCTGATGATAAAGTCATGATCAGAAGGAGAGAAGCAAGTCCCCTGCTCCATGCATAGTTCTGAGTTATAATTATACCTCAAATAGTTGGAAAAGCTATTTTCTATATAAGTTAATTTATCTTTGAAAAAAATATCCTAGAAAATAAAAAGAAAATCTGCCTTGTGGAAAAGCAGATGTTCTCTCTCTCTCTCTGTAAACAATGCTGTGAGGTAGGAGTGTACCTGCTTTTTATAGTGGGATGATGTAAATGCTTAGCTTTGCTTAAACCAGGACACAGAAAATTTACTTTGTTACTTATACCACCCATGAATTGTCACTCCCAGACACAAGATACAAATACACACAGGGATACAGATAATTCTGGGTAATATCTCTGAATGCTGTGAAGGTCCAGCCTGGCAAAGAAGGTTTAGGGGTGTTCTATGAAGCTCAGACCTATCTGAGGAGCAGTGTGTCAGGAGCTGTTTGCATATTGAACAGGAGATGAACTCTTATTTTTTTTTTAATTCCTTACTTTTATTTTGCCTTGAGGATGCAATAGGGTGCATTAGAAAAGATGTGTGCCAAATTTTTAAAAACATATTTCTTTGACCTAGCAACTACATTTTTGGGAAAAGAAATCAACTCTTTGATACTTGACACAAAGCTAAGGCCAACCTGAATTATGAAATTGGACTATTTATCAAACGTGACACTTAGCATCATATTTTTTGAATAATTTATCTTTAGGTTGCCAAATGTTTAATCAAATTAAACCTATTTGAATAAGCAACAATACTTCCTTAGTCTTCTTTAGTACTAAAGCTAGTACACAGCCACTTTCTGCTCTAAAGATACCAATGAAATATGAAGATTTCCCTTCAAGACTTCACATCAGTTGTATTCAATGTGTCAAGACTTTCCAGCTAGTTTCTACAGACTTCGGGCTCCAACCACATGAAGGGTCACAAATAAATCACTTTTAATGGCCATCTTTGAGGAAGTATGAGACCCTGGGAAATGGAAGATGAGTTGAAATTGTTATTTAAAGTAATAAAAATGTGATGCATTTATAAAAGCAAATACGTAAACATGGAGGATAGAAATGATCACTATTCATTATTATAAAAGGAAAGCAAGATACAGATTCTCTGTCTTTAGAAATTTGTACCAAGTGTTAGGACGGTTAGGAAATTCTCGCCTCAACTTAGAAAAATACCTTAGTAAAAGGGAATTGGTAGATATATTTCCCCAGATTTCAAGTTCCTCATTAGCTCTCACATTCACTATGTGGTCCTTCCCAATACCCTGCTGCACACAGACCTCTGTTCTTCTCTAAACTCCCAAGTTTCTACCCACCTTATATCACCATATTCATGGCATTGACAAATACAGTTATTTTATAGTTGATCTTATGAATTAGTACACATATGATTTGACTTCTCATATCCAGAGCTTTGAAGGAAGAACTCTATAAAATTAACTTTTGCAGGTCTGGTATAGTTAATTGCAATCATATGAGTAAGAAGTGGACAGTTTATAGAGAAGGGAGGAAAAATTGTCCTATGTGGAAAAAAAATGGGCTTTGTAAAAATCCTGACTGAATAGAGAAAGAAATTATTTTTCATTGAATTTCAGAATCAATTTGGCATTTTATGAGGTGAAGACATAACAGTGTTGAGGCTCAGAAATCGAAAGAGAGGACTCTGACCATTTATATAATTGTTTACATTATTTCTAGTATCTATTAGTGCTTCTAACCCGTAAGGTCTCGGAGAAAGACTCAGCACCACATAGGCATAATAGTCCTATGTAGTTCTTGAATGAGTAATGACTGAATGGTTAATAAACATGATGCCGTATGGGTAATACTAAAAATTCAATCTTAGCATGGTTATTAGGGTCAAAGCCAGACAATGAATCAGAACAAGTTGTCACTGGAGGTGGTCTAACTCACCGTTAAACTGTGCTGCCTATTAGAAATACTGGGGGCTGAAGGAAGGCTGAGTGTGCGGACACAAGCTGCAGCAATTAAATCAGAAGTCCAGAGGTGTGAGTCAGACTTCAGTACTTCCACACGCATCAAAGATTGACAGCCAGTGAGATAAACAACAAAGCGTCTGGGACACAGACAAATAAGGATGTCTTAAGACCCAAGGGAACAGCCCGAGACAACTGGATCAGGCACGTGGGAGGGGTTTGTATTAATTCATCTGCCTTTAATTTGGGTCTTGCAGAAGAGATTGGTCGAACTCACCACTTTTCGTCACCTTGCTAGACCAGCAAGGAAGTGATGTTATGTCTCACTTAGGTATTTATATGTTGTATATTAGAGAAAGATAGAATTTGATGTGAGGATAGTACTGTGAAAACAAGAGAGTCAGTCCGAAATGGAGTGTCATAAACAACTCAACGCCAACATTGTAATATTCTTCCCAAATCAGTTTTTATTACAGTAGGAAAAAGTCCTGGTGATTCATCCTGGGTGATTAGGGATGAACTGCTTGAAATAGAGCTGACAATGGAAGCACATTTTTAAAAAAAAGTTTTTAGAAATTCATGCTTATATGACTCAAATTATTTATTTTCTTCTAAAAGTGAAAGAATTTCTGTCAGTCCTAGAGAGTCTGGGAAGTCCCAGATGAAAGTTATGGCACAGTCGGTGTGTGGTAAAGGGCACTTCCTAGATCATGGATGGCTATCTTTTGGCTGTGTTACCATCTCACAGAAGACACTAACAAACTCTCGAGTTGATTTTTATAAGGATACTAATTCAGCACATGACTTAAATACCTTCCACAGGTTCTTCTTCAAACCCTATCACATGGGGATTAGGTTTTAATTTATGAATTTGGGGAGAAACAATATTCAGTCTATAAAACAGTCCCTGTCATAAGAATACTGGAGCATGGCACCAGGTTTCCCTGGGTTCTACAGTATTTCTGTTGTGCTTTTGCACTCAAAAATAATGTTAACATTGGGCTGTGGCCCCATGGTCACTTTTGGACCATATAATGAACCATTCCATAAAGAAACAAAAGGATGATCCACATGGAGACAGCACATGCATCTCAGAGGCACACATTTCCTACCCTGAGCTCTATGAAACAGATTTTTCCAGCACATTTTACTTTTGATCAAAGTCACTTAAGTTGGTTGAAACTGTCACAAGTCAAACTCTCATTCATTTATGTCTCTACCTTGAAGATTTTAATTATTCTACTTGAATGGAACTAAATAATCTGATTCATATTTAGTTACTTGTCTTCAACAACTCTTTAAAAAGTAAGTTTTGTCCTTTCCTTAGGCAAAGAAACACACGGTTCAATACTAATTAAAGTCCTATTTCAGGACACTGATTAATTGAGTGAGTGGATTAAACGTCATGTGGAATCAGAAGATATGACTCTGAGAGGTATAACATTACAAACGCCTGCGATAATATTTAATTAAATGTATGGTTCACTAATTCGAGTCGAAAGAAACATAGAAAATATTAATTTGAAAGTAACCATATAAAAATTATGAGCTGGTATGTTTAATTACTGTAGTCATATAATTGTTATAACAGCCTTCCTTATAATTTCCATTTAACAGAAGAAGAAATTGAGATCAAAGATGATAAATATTTTACCTAGTGCTAGAGTTTGTAAGTAGGTCCTTTACCAAAAAAAAAAAAAAAAAGATATACATATTAACAATAATTCTAAATAAAAGCTAGTGAGAAATGCATTAAGTGAAAACAGTGGTTGAATAAATAATTAAAATTGTTGAATAATTATTTCTTTTTTTAAAATTTTCATTGTAATTTTATTTTATTACTAACACGAAAAGCACAACAAAATTTAAAGTATCTCTATCTGTCTAAATTGTTTTTCATATTTTTTCAAACATTTGAAAATAAAAATAGAATTCATAACGTAAGAAAAATGTCTATTAAGATTTAAGGTTAAAAAATTGTTTCTGCAAATCAAAATACTATCAAAGCTATTTCTTCTTTCTACACTATTTTTCTTAGTCCATCAAGTAGATAACTGTACGATGAAATGGGCCACTTCGTTCTCCCCTAAATCTCCACAAAGCTACCTTGTAAACATTTGTAGCTGAATAAGGTTGGGTCCCTTCTACGTGGCTACACCTTGACTGCTGTCCCCACAAATGCAGAATCAGAAGTCTATTTAACTTAACCTCCCCTAATCAAACATGAACCCCTGAGAGGATTATTGATGCCTTTTGAGTAAGTTTAAGCAAATGGCTAGTCAATTATCTGGTCTGCAGAAAAGAAATGATTAGATTTATCCTGGGAGAAAAGTGATGTTAAATCCAAAGAGGGGAGTTCATTTTCCGCACTGTTTCCTTCTGCTGTGAGCAAGTCTTCATAAACTGATTAATCATAAATTATTAATGCCAGTAGGACTGAGATACATCTCTTTTCATTGAAACGTGTCTCCCAGGCATCCTGGCGGTAAGTTTAACTGATAAACCAGTTGCACTGGCATTTGCATGGTCGTGTTGGAACCTTGCTGCCACGCTAACTTGCTGTGGTGGTGACAGAGTAGCCTAAGATATATTTGCACTTGTCATAATCTTGACAGTCCAGTCAGTATTTTTTGGCTGAGAAGAGTATAAATAAATCACGTTTTTCATCTGATTAATGAATATGTCTAATGATAAACAGTTTGTGGAAAAAATAATCTGTTTCTAATCGATGAGACTATGAACTGGACACAGCCATGCTGAAAGATTCGGGGGGTTGGGATGTGGCATTTTTAGAAATGGTTTTGCGTTTCTGAATAACCTGGGTTATTCACTGGAATGGCTGCATGGAATGTAAGATTATGATGCCTGTCATATTACATAGAGAAGTTGTACACAGCTAAATGTTTAGTAAGTGATGGAGAGAGAGAGAGAGAGAATAAAATGAAGAGGGGAAGGGGGTGAGGGGGGGTGGAGGAGGCAGCGGAGAAGGAGACTGAGCTAGAGAAGTAGAGTAGTTTTCATTAGATTATACCCCTGGAGCTTGAACAAATTTTCCTCAACCTGATGGCGTTTGAAAGAGTCTGACTGACGTACAGTAACCAGAAATGTCAATGACTGCTGTCCAGTGGAGCGAGCTGAAGTGGGCTTAATGAATCCACCAAATGTCCTCCTCCATTATGAATGTCTAAACGTTTTAAGGAGGAAATAATAATAATTAACTTCGGTGATTAAATTTCTTACTTTGGTCTTAGAATACCTAATTTATATGAAATACACTAAGTGATTTATTTGACCCTCATCATTTTACAAATAAGGAAATTAAACTTCAAAATAGTTAACAACCCAACATCACATAGTTGGTTACTGCCAAAGGTGGGCAATATTTGTGAGAACATCAGACAACTTCACTTTTTCCATATATATCAGCAGCTATTTTTTTTTTTTTTTTCATTTATTTAACAGTATGTAATGCCAAGAGCTCAGTGATTTAGACAAAATACAGCACAGACTGGCTAGTTTTGTAAATTAGCTACATTACATTCCCAGCTGCAGAGGATCCAGACGAGGACCCTGGGGCCCTAGACTATGGTAACACTGGGTGTTAAAGAAGATCAGCTTTCCATTGTTAGTTATTTAAAATTACTGTGTGGAATCACATCTCATCCCTCTCCCAAATCACTGCCCCTCTTGCTGCCATAAAGACACTGATATTTTAGAGGTTATTTATATTGGGTTGCTGACATTATCTACCCTAAATAATTAATCCAAAGGCTATGGTAGGCTACTGAAATAATTTGACAGACAGTAAAATGAGGCCTTATTTGGCCTCTCAGCCTAAGAGAGTCTAAGTAACAAGACAATTTTTCTGTCAAATAAAATTAATTCAAATCATTTCTGGAATCTTCTTTGTTTTCCATTAGAGCAGAACTTTTCAGAAGAATGAAATCGCTTTCCCAGCGAGATTTCTCCACCAGTGTACTTTGATCCTGTGTTCCTCATGTTTTAGGAAACACTACTCCGTGGAAATCCCTTATATAAAGGCCAACAGTGGTCTCTAAAATGGCAGATTCATAGACTAATTTTCTGTATTTATTTACCTTTATTTTACTTGAACTCTGAGCAGCCCTTGACAAATTTGATCACTCCTTCTCAAAACATTTTACTGCCTTGATTTCCGGCACATGACACTTTCTTTACACCACACCAGGGTCTTTTGTTTGTCTGTTTCTATTGCTGAAATCTCCTTATTGAGCAGTAACTCAGAACTATCCATACCAGCTTAGAAGAGGTGATTGTTGAAGTGTCATGAATTTTTCAAGCTCATTGACAAAAGCTTGGAATCTGAATAAGACATGGTGGGAATATTTAAACCATAGATATAAAACTCTACAACCAGTCTTCTCCTCCACTCGACACTGGTTATGTAACATTTCCAGGTGTGACACTGTTTTCTTTCCAACCTCTAAATATTAGAGTAACACAGAGCTTAGGCCTTGCACCTTTTTATTTTTGTACTTTCTCACAGATGATTTGCATCTGATAGCTTTAAATTATATCTACAATCTATAACCCTCAACGTATATCTCCAACATTAACGTGTCCGCTCAATTCCAGACCTTTTTGCCCCACTCTCCATGATGATTTACTTTAAAGTCTAATAGGGGCATTTGACCCATATAGGTTTCAACTTGAATTACTGATATCACACCCACAAATTTTGATTCTTCCTTGCATTTTTCCGTCTTGTTTAATATCATTAGAATTAATTCTAATAATCTGGAATTATGCTTCATCCCTTTTTTTCTCCTCCAACCTCACAGTCAACAGCTTCACAATACAGTTACTTTCACCTTCTAAAGAAAATTTGGCTACTCCAGTCTGGGTGACAGAGTGACACCCTGTCTCAGAAGGTTAAAATAGTATAAAATAAGATAAATGATAAACACAAAATAAATCATAGCTATTATGTCATCCTGCTAATGCTACCACACACGTCTAATCCCTCTTGGGTAAAACCCAAGGTGCAACAATGTAATTTGAATTTATTACCTGACCTTAACATGTGGCTTTCACTAACTCATGCCCTCAAACACTGCACCTCTACTCACTGCAGTACTTGCTTTCATCATGGCCTTCCAAACACATCTCTGCCTCAGGGACTTTAGGCCGAGCATTCTCTCTTTCTGGAACACGCAGATCATTTAAGATACTAACCCTGAGTTTGACCTTCTCAGAGAGCCTTACCTGATTATCCCATTTGAAATGGCACTTAGCATTAATCTGTACCTATCTGCTTTCTTTTGTGTGACACTTATTGGCACAATATCATATTACCCATCTGCTTATTTTTTTATACTTTTTTTATTTGAAAGTTATGGTTTTTGAGCCCTGAGGACTAAAATCTCTCTCTTTTTTTTTATTGTTGCTGTTTTACTTGTGTTGTCTAGAATAACCTGGTACTCAATAAGTAGCCAATAACTTTTCCTTAAGGCAATGACTCTGTAAGTAAATAAATTAACAATTAATTAGTAAATGACTGAATAAAAGCTTGTATCTTAGGATATTTTATATGGATATGAGCATCTTCCCTAACAATAATATTCCCAAATAGTAACATTTGTATAATAATTCCTAGATTATAAAATAATTTTGAATACGTGACTTCACCCAGTTCTCCAAATAAGGGACTTTACTCTAGGTTACTTCTCTTCATTTAGGTCTCAGCTTGAATGTCATCTTTTTAGGAACGCTTTACTTGACCAACCTATGTAAACTATATTTACAATTTTTTATTCATCTTCACATATTTTTATTTACTGTAGATGTTTACCCTTTCCCTTGTTTGCTTCCTTATTTCTCCTTCTGTCCTGAGGCCTTCAACCGGCTAAGTCTTATTCACTGTACTTCACTCTTGTCTGAGCAGCGCTTAGCAAATACAGATGATACACAAATTACAATATGGTTACATTTCCATAAACTCATCATAACTTTTTTTTTGCAGTTTTTGGCCGGGCTGGGTTTGAACCCACCCCCTCTGGCATATGGGGCCGGTGCCCTACTCCGTTGAGCCACACTCATCATAACTTAACAACATCCATCAGAGGTTTAAAAATGTTAGTGAGAGATACAGATGTTACTTTGTGGGGGAGAGAGGGGGGCAAGCTCACCACAGGAAAAAATTGCTATTGGAGTTCAAAATAGCCTTTTGGAATCTTCCTTAGGGAGAACAGTCTTTTCTCTATTAAAGTATTTTGCTGCTTAGATGAGGCTCACCCACAATACAAAAAGTGACTTGCTTTACTCAGTATATACTAATTAAAATGTTAATGTTATATAAATAATCTTCAGAGACACGTTGAGAACAATGCTTGACCAAATAAATATCTGGATACTGTGGACTGCCTAGATTAATACACAACATGAGCCCCCATAGGTATTTGTTATAATAGATGGAGGTAAATGCTAAGGAAGTGCACAAATCAGGGAAGGAAAACAAAGAGTGGCAGAAGCTCATTTGTCAGAGGAACCAGGGAAAGCTTCACTGAGTGTCCTTTGGGTAATGGTTGGAAGGAGGTGAAAGAATAAGCTGTGGGGAGAGCTGGTGGCCGAAATGGCAGAAAGAACAGTAAGCACAAAAGCCATAAGGCAGGAGCCTCCCTAGTATATGCATGAAAGAAAAGGAGGTCAGACTTTGTGGAGCAAAGTGAGTGGGGTGGACTGGGAAGGTGTTGGCAAAGTAAAGGAGAGGCCGGATCCCTGTGGTCATGTGGACATTTGTAAAGACTTTATCTTATATTTGGAGTGAGCTGTAAAGGAGAGGGCTGCAGCACATGATTGAACTTATTTTTAAACAGGATTTCTCCAGCAGAGGTGTTGAAACTAAACTGAAGATTATTAAGTCTAGAAATAGGGAGACCCACTAGGAGGCTTTTATAACGGTCAACATGAAAAATAATGGTAACTGTTAGCTGGCTGGAAATGATGGATTAAATAGGAAGTCATCAGATTTTGGATCTATTTTCAAAGACAGAACTTATTTTTGCTTAGGCATTAATTGTCTGCTGAGAGAGAAATGAAGTAATTGAATCAAATTTGAAATGGAGTAATTGAAAGAATAGAATTGCCATAAACTGGGAGAGAGAAGTCTGAAGGGAAAATTTTGTTGAGAAGATCTAGAGTTTGGTTGTCAACACCTTAAGTTTGAGAGAGACATTAACATTTAATGTTGCATAAAAATGCTTAATTAAATTACATAAATAAGCTCAATAATTTATTAAATGCAACAAATTTAGGAGAGTACATATATTTCACTGAAATACTTTCTTCCATAGAATATTTTGGATAGAAACTTCCAGTTGTACACATTATTTTATATTTCTATTCTTCATCAAATTGCGTTTATCTCATTTTTTTTTTTTTTTTTTTTTGTATAGTAGCTTTGATTTTACCAATATTTGCCTTCATCCACATTTGTTCTTCAGGTGATGCAGAGGATTAGCTGTTGAATAATTTAATACAGTTAGATATGGCCCATTTTTAAAGATTCTTAGCAATTATAATCCAGGAAATAATTTAAGTCGGCATCCCAGTATTTTTTGCAGCATTAAGTTAAAATTTGTTGCGATTTAAAAGGAAAATTAGTTTCTAATCTCAATGGCACAGATAGAAAAACAGATATTTTTGAGCTCTGCTGGTAATCTGTTTTGATGTTTTCCATGTGGGAAAACTCATAATCAAAACATTCACCTTAGAAAAACATTGACTAGCCAATGACAATCAATGCAGATTCGGCAAAATTTAGTCACATTGAGCTGTTTAATGCAAATAAATTGACTGTGGAAGTTGAAAAGAGAGCATGGTCTACCTCAGAAAGTGGAAGAACACAAAATGGATAGCAAACTGATTAGTGAGAGTGTTCACTAGAAGGCATCTTATATATACCTAAGCCATTCACACATACTTTGAAATACTTAGAAACATTTTAAGAAATAATTGCCCAGCACACGTCAATAGAATGCATACTCGTCTCTGTAGGACAGATGAAAAGAAAAAAAAAAAAAAAGTGAAGTTAGATATTATTAATATAAAAACTATTTTAAGATTCTAATGAAGTGATGGAGAAAATATATGTATTTTATAATAAGAAAGATGTTGAAAAACATGAATTAAGTAGTTTCTGAGTGATTCTTATTAATTAAATTTATCACTAATCCTTCTCTTCCTTTTTGAGTAACTCCACTGTTGGCTTTTATCCATTAATACAGACGAATAAAGAAGCAATATGTATTTAAATCATTGCTAAGGGAAACATTGTATGTGTACAATCTTCAATGACCATTGTAATGAGACTTCATATTGCATACTAAATCATTCATTATTCCTCAGATATTTCTAAATTGAATAATTTAGCACAATTCTTGGTGTACAGTGCATTTAAGTTGCCCAGAAAATTAATTTTTAGATTAATTAATCATTCTTATAGTCACTTTATTTCTTTCCAGGTTATATTATCACAATAATATACTAACTCTGCTTATACTTTTTTATATGTGATATTATACACTGTGAAAAAATAATGCAGCAACGTATTCGGTTGAAGATCTTGAAGTGACGTCCATCCTCAGACCTTAACATGCATTACAATCGCTGAAAAGTTTATTTCTAACAAGTTTCAAGATGATCGTAATGCTGTGTGTACAGAGATTGCAATTTGAGAAACATCGAATTAGTGGAATACAAGAAATTTTTACAAAAGTGTCTGGTTGTCCTGATATAGTACAACAGATATTTATTATTATTTATTAACTACAATACTCAAGGGCACACGTACACCTTCACGAAGAGCTATTTCCTCTTGAGTAGTGAGAACTTGCTTAGATGGTAGCTCCAGACAATGTCTGATTTCAATCCACATTGCTGAAATTTAAAGGGAAAATTAAATATTCTCAAATGACAAGGCAGCACATGTTTTCTGGCTCAGTTTGGTACAGTGGCTGGTGTGAATTCCAGGCTTGGGAGTGAGAAGGGAATGTATGCTGTGTACAGGATCAACTTGGTTGCCAGTGAAGGATCACTGGATACACGTTGGCATGCTGTGCTCATTCTCATAGACCATGAAGAAGTCGCAGTTTGCCAGCCATAAGCAAATCATTTCAGGAAATGAGGAAATCAGAATCTCAAACCCATAGTAGACTATGGAAGACTAGTGACCAACAGAAAGATCACGCAGCCTTGTCAGGGAGCATTAGCTTTATGGGAAGCCTTTTTGAATCTGGCACTGCAATAAAGTAATTGGTGCAGAAAGTGGCCCAAATTCCCATCAGTTTATTGAAATTTAATTTTGCTCTGTCTTTACATATGAAAACATCTTTTAATGTTTTCATATAAAATGTCTCCGGAAATTAGCCTAAATTATTTACAGTAATTGTTATCCACAATGTAACTGTTATTTGCAAAATAATAAAACATATGCTGTATTTTTTCACTTGTAATATCTGATGGGCTTCTCTTACATATAAATTTTTAAAAAGATACAGTTTATATATTCTCCTTCCCATTTGTGAAATGAGTTAGTGCAAAATAAACTTTTTTTCCATAAGGAAAATTAGGATCCATGTGCAAAAGCATAATTTTCATCAACCGTATTTTCTAAATATAAGATTAATTATGAAAAAAAAATCACTTCCTAGGGATAAGGAAACACGTAAGGCACAAAGTAGTAAGTAATTTTGTCATGGGTCAAAATGTACCTACAACCTCAAAGAGTTGACATTGGATTTTAAGTAAATTGTATGATATATTTCGAAATTCCAAAAGAACACAGAATCAAATAACTTTTCAGGTAAAACAAAAACAATAACAAAAAACACTCGGAGATTCTCACATTTTATAAATTTTATGTATATATGTGTGTGCATGTGTGTGTGTGTGTGTGTGTGTGTGTGTGTATTACAGCTTCCAGTTGACAGTCTGCTCCGTGGCTGAACTTGGTGACGCCAAACCTAATCTTATTCCCACTCACAATATTTCACATCTTCCAATAGACTTTGAATATTTGTTTCCTCCATTCTTATGTTGAAATTTGATCCCAATGTTGGTGATGGGGCCTGGTTGGAGGTGTTTGGGTTATAGGGTGGATCACTCATGAACGCCTTGGTGCCCTCCCTGAAGTAATGTGTCAGTTCTCATTCTGCGAGTTCCTAGGGAAATGCATTGTTAACAAGAGCCTAGACCCTCCCTGCCTCTCTCTTGCTTCCTTCCTCCCACAATGCGATGCCTGCTGTTCTTTGCCTTCAGCCATGAGAGGAAGCTCCCTGCATCCATCACCAGAAGCAGACACTGTTGCCATGCCTCTTGTACAGCCTGCAAAACCGTGAGCCAAATAAACACCTTTTCTTTATAAATTAGTCACTTTCAGGTATTCCCTTACAGCAATACAAATGGACTAAGACACCATGCGAAGTTATGACAAAATTCATTTTATGAAGAGATGTAATTTTTCTTATACTCAGTTCAATTAATTAAGAAATCTAAAGAAAAAGTCTTAGAAATCATAGCATACACTTCTATTTTAGGCAGTATAGCATACGAGATGACCTGAACAGTCCTCCTGATACAACAACTAAAACTCTAAACAATAGGGTGGCACCTGTGGCTCAAAGGAGTAGGGCTCCGTCCCCATATACCGGAGGTGGGGTGTTCAAACCCAGCCCGGCTCCCTCCCCCTAAAAAACAAACAAAAAAAAAACCCCAAACCTCTAAACAATTTTTAAAAGTATGAATAAATGTTGAGCTGCTACCTAAAAAGGGGCAAAAATAAAAATGACAGACAAGCAATACCATGCTTCCAAACTGTTTTTGTCATGAGAATTTCTGTGCCCACAAGTGGAAATTCTCAAGTGGAAACTTGAGTTTTGCTTTGATGCCTGCATGGAAAAGAGGAAGCAATAGAAGAAGTCAGAGCCCCAGTAATGATGGGTCTAATAGGAAATCTGCCTGTAAAACCAGGATGAGCAGGGCTACATGATGGCTTCATGGCAAGTCTGAAAGGAAAATAAACTTGCTTGGGAAGGGCAGAGTTTTGTCACAAATCATCATTGTCTATCTTGGTCTCATTCATTTCAAAGAGAATATTTACTAGCCGTTGTCTACTCTATAGGCCCAATGTATTCTGTTTTAAGCCATGTATATTCTTTATGCCCCTTCATTTTCCCCTGAAAATCACTTGCTACCTGTCAGATTATCACATTTCCCCATCTCCCTTCTCCTAGGAAGAGGGGCAAACATTTGCACCCCATTTGTGTAAACATTTATACCCCATTGGGTTATTATAAGTGATCATTCTCATGTGATCCCCTGTGCCATGCAAAGAATGCCATGCAAAAGAATAAATTTTGTATTCTTTTTCTATTATGAAAGCTTATTAATGGAACAGCACATAGTGAAAATTATTTACAATAAAGCTGCCTTTCCATAACTGTAGTAAAGGATGGCTTATTTAATATCAATACATGGTTCTACAAGAATTGAGAGCATATACAGGAAAGAAATTAAAAACACCTGAAATTAAATTTCTATCTAACACTGTAATAAAGAAAACAATTCATATAAGTGAAGGTACTACCAGTGAATACAAACATTTTTAAAATTATAAAATATTATTTATGTTAGACAATGATCTTTTCATCAAGACATAAAACATTCAACTATAAAGTTAGATGTCAATATGTTTGGTGACATTACCATTAATAATTTCTGTTTGTCAAGCATCGAAAAGATAAATATAAGTTAAAATGTAAGTCACAGATAGATGAAGATAATGAACCTTTAGCAAAGAGTTAATATCATGAAAATAAAATGCACCCTGTGGTCTAATACAAAAATATAAATCAACTAACAGGAAAATGGAACAAATAGTAGGAATTTTGCAAAAAGATGAAACAGATATTTAACTTCATTAATAATAAGGTAAATGCAAATTAAAACCCATGAGATACCATTTCACAACCACCACTTATACAAAATATAACAGTCTGTTGGGAAAATAAATTTGTATCCTTTGGCATTACCTCGTAAGATACAAGCGTACTCCTGAGTTGCAAGGCTGTTCATTCCACTCTCAGGTGCAGAGAAGGATGTGAACAGGGCCGTTCTTTCCAGCATTACACATAAACACACAAGCAAGCATGCACACAGACCCCAGAAGACACATTTTAGAAACCATAAATTCCTTCAAATATACCTCAATCACCAATTATTGTATTTTTTAGACAATAGGAAATGCATGGTCAAAACCTTCATGCAAGTTTTTGCAAAAATATGGATGGTGCATCTCCAATAGATATATTTTTAAATTATTCATATTATTATAAAATGTATAAGTGATAGTCACATAAAGTTTGAAGGCATAAATGTAGTATATTTTGTTTTAGTGATAGAGTAAAAATTTAAAAAATTAATAATATTCACTGAAATAAAGTAGTTGCTTTCTGTGACTCAGAAAAGAGACGCAATGTATTAATAGAAGAGGTACTTAGGGGTTGTTTAGCTGATTGATAAACATGTGGGCTTTTTCTTTTAAAATTATTCAGTATTTCATTTATATATCTTTTAGTATATATGGAAAATCTGTAGTAGAGAAATGACATTTTTAAATTTAACCATTGATGCTTAAATTATTCATGTTATTTTGCTAGTATTGAACCCAAACCAAGTTCAGAACACAAGCATTACAATGTTCTTTATATTACAATTGTGTTGCACTTTAGTGAGTCTGCAAATCTTCAGATAAAAGTTGTCTGCCTAGAAACTTCCTTATGACTTAATAGTCATTTTATGTGCTTCTAATTTGTTATTTATTTTATGGTCTTAAATTCTCACTTTCCTAATGCACATAATATTAGGGGAATATCTCTAAAAATTTGCTTCTTATGAAAGTCCAATATCTTGTGTTTATCCACTTTTTACTCTATAGTTTAGAGATATCTTTTCAGAGCTTATAGACATTTGTTCAAACAGTTCAATATCCTTCAGATTCAATAAAGGTACTATTGTAGATTCTGGGTGTATTTCAAGCCATTTGGATTTTGTACATTATGAAAGTTCGCTGGATCAACAATAGGATTTGTATCCCCAAAGCAAACTATTTAGATCAGGGCAACAATAAAAAAAGATTGACTAGATATTAAATACTTTGAAAGAAAGTTTCTATCCCAAGCACATTTTCTCAATCACTAACACCTATACACCAGCAAACACACATACACACACAAACACACACACCACAGAAATTGAATCAATCGATAATTGAAATGGACTTAAAATGATACCTATTTCTTAGCATACGTTTTCTGAGTGTGTCCTAAATAAGTGTTCACATGAAAAGCATATTTATTAGCAAAAATCTAAACCTCAAAGGCCTTTTAGGAGGGCACATGGATCGTTTGCACTTCAACTAAAACGTTAAATGACCTCATAACCTTTTCTCAGGTCCAGTGAGTCTGAATATTGATGTTTCACTTTTCAACAAATAGAAGCAAAAATACTTTAGTGAGATGATTAGCAAATAGATAAAGAAAGCACTTGTAGTAAAGCAGGTGCTAAAATATTGTTAAATAATATTGTTAAATTTAGTGGAAATATTTTAGGATTCATCTAATCACTTCGACAGCTTCTGAGAATATAAAAATGTTGGCAAGTTTGCATGTGAAAAATTACAGGCTATGTTTTACACAGATTAATGAAATTGTGTGATGAATTTGATCAGTGTACTCATAAAAATAAGAACGTTCAGGTCACACTTCTCTCTCTCTCTCTCTTTTTTTTTTTTTTTTTTTTTCTTTTAAACTATATATTAACCTATAATTTTCCCTACCAAAAGAAACGCTAACAAAGACAAGTAAAGTTATGCCTAAAAACATGCCTAAATTGCTGAGGTAAATTATTTCAATGGATTTTCCCAGCACAGCCAGATAACTTGGGGAGAAATAAAAATGGTGAAAAGCACATTTAAATGAACTCAACTTGACTCATCACTTGTTTTTCCAAATATGACTGCATAACCTAATCCATGCTCTCCTCTGGAGGAAAATTTTCAGAAGGTGATTTGAATGTGTTAGATTGTTTTTTGCTTAAGGAGTATATTGCTCAGTAAATATTCGTAACAGTATCTCAGCAAAGTGAAGTAGAATAACTTGGCATATTCTGGTCATTCTGCCTGGCAATTATTTCATCTTTAAATGATATTTAAACAATTAAAGTCAATGATTTTAAATATAGAAGTTGAAAAAAATACATAGGGATGAAATCTGAACATCTATAAAAATTATTAAAAAAAAAAATATATATATATATATACTCTTTTTTTTTTTTGAAACCAGAGTCTCACTTTGTTGCCCTCCATAGAGTGCCATGGCATCACAGCTGGATGCCTGGAGCTCCTGGGTTTATGGGATTCTCTTACCTCAGCCTCCCAAGTAGGTGGGAATATAGGTGCCCACCACAATGCTCAGCTCTTAAATATATTTTGTTAAAAAAAAAAAAAGAAATTAAAAAATCACTAATAATTGCTTCAGGGACAATAAATTGATAAAATGAATTTTAAAAATAATGGTTTTTAAGGAGTAACAGGATATTTTCATATCTCAATGTATCTCCCTCAAAATCTTATTAATTACTCTGTTGGATTAAGTATTTGACTATAAATTCTTGGTACTTCTTCCTGCAGAAGTGGGGGTTTAATGCCTGGCTTCTTGAGTGAGGCTGCTCCTGGTGAATCAATTTTCTGAATAAAGTATAGAACGAGGAAAAGAATAACTTTACATAAAGAAACCTAACAGGACATCACCACAAGCAAACACCCCAAGTTAACAACATCAGCAAGCCACCCACACACTATATGCTCCAAAATATGGGGCAGGGACTAAGGACTGCCTCTTCTATGTCACACTGCCCTTCCCTCACATCCATAAATTCGGCCTATTCTGACAAAACAGTTTTGTAGATACTCTACAAAATACTCAACCAGTATTTCGCATTTTCAGGGTCACAAAAGACAAAAAAATTTTCATAGATTAGAGGAGATTAAGGAAGAGACTGAGAAGATTAAGGGTGACAAATGCCATGTGGCATCCAGTACAGGCTCCTTGGAGTGATCACCAGCAGATTCATGGAAAATAAATAAATAAATAAACATGAAAAAATTCTAATCCAGTCTGCAATTTGGCTAGTAGGAGTGACATAATGTTAATTTCCTAGTTTCAATACATATATTATGGTTATGCAGGAAATAGTGCTACGGAGGTGGGTAGATGGGCACATGGGAACTGTCTTATCATATCTACAAATCTAAAATTATTTCAAAAAAAATAGGTAAAACACATTTTTAAAATTACTCTGTTAGGTCAGGTGCGGTGGTTGATGCCTGTAATCTTAGCACTCTGAGAGGCTGAGGTGGCTGGATTGCATGAGTTTAGGAGTTCAAGACCAGCCTGAGCTAGAGTGAAACCCCCGTCTCTAAAAAAAAATAGCCAGTGTGGTGGGCACCTATAGTCCCAGCTACGAGGGATGCTGAGGCAAGAGAATCGCTGGAGTCCAAGAGTTTAAGGTTTCTGTGAGCTGTGATGTCGTGGCATTCCACTGAGAGCAACAAAGAGTGAAACTCTCATTCCAAAAAAAATAATAAATAAACAATAATAACAGCAAAAAATTCTTTCCCCCAAATTTCCAAGAGTAGGAATTTTCTATTGCACAATTGAAATGAAGACTTGCCTCTAGGAAACAATATGCTCTCATTGCCAGTTTCAAATATTTTCTTTGTTTTTGTTTAATCAGCATTCATTTTCTATCCCATCCCAAACCTTGTTTCCTGTTCTATATTTCCCTCTGTCATTTCTCTAAAGCTCTACTCTGCCCCTGTTCAAGTGCAGTGGCTGAGAGCAACGAGTGCTGGGGGTAAACAATTCCAGGGTGTTGGTTTCCCCTTGCCTTACAGATTGATTCCAAAATGGTCATATTATCCCTCCACCAGACCCAAGGACATAAAATAAAGCTTTCATGGAGGTTTCTAATAGTAGGTGCTCTTTCCTCTGGGACTTGAATTTGGTAAGATGTGAGGAAATGCTATAACCCTCAGATAGAAAGTAGAAGAAAGAAATAGAGACAGTAGTAATTGTCTTCGTCTGATCCAATTGTGTTGTTTATTCTACCCATGGACTTTTCACTTATATATTTTGAAGAAGTCACTTATTTTGCTTAAGTCATATTGGATATGGTTTACTGATACATCTATTAAAAATACTAATATGCATTCAATACAAACAAAAATTCTCAATGTTTATTTAGCAAAAATGGAATAATGTATTATGGTCATAGTATTTGAGTCCAGAGTCAGACAGATTTGATTTTAATTAATATTAGTTAATTATTAATGACATCCATTGTTGTCATTATCATTACTATTAACTGAAATTTGCCTAGGTTGTACCTTGTATACTTTGAGAAGCCATGCCCTTTTGCTGCTACAGGTTTTGTGTTCAACAAATAGAAATTAACTGTGGAAGAATAAGATCCAGTTCTTTTTTTTAATTAATATTAAATCATAGCGTGTACATTAATGCGATCATGGGGCACCATACACTGGTTTTATAAACAGTTTGACACATTTTCATCACACTGGTTAACATAGCCTTCCTGGCATTTTCTTAGTTATTGTGTTAAGACAAT